>JASAMY010000659.1:0-36019 GCA_030248085.1 Paralinhomoeus sp. GSCO2_6 | reverse complement strand
ATTCTTAAAGGGGGGTCTACTGTTTGTTAGCAAAAGTCGACTCCCGAGCCATCACCTGAAGAAGTCGCAGGCCAAGTAGTGGGGCTCGAAGTCCAGCTCGTTCCTCAGTTGCGCGTAGGAGCTCGAGGGACTGAACGCCTCGCGCATCTCCGCCATCTCTTCCGGACTGAACTTTTGCTTCTGAAGCTGACTCTGCTGCTTCTGCTTCTCCTGTTGCTCGCCGTCATCCGCCGCCGCCACCACCACACCTCCGTTTGACTCGGCCATCGTGTGTCTGTCGTCGCGGCGATGGGGGCACTTTGAAAACGGCGCGAACGACGGCACTTTTCCCTAGCAGATAAGGACGGGTCGCAACGCGCGTGCGCGCTCTGTTTACAACACGGCAGGCGCGATACTGCGAGCGGAATTCTCTCTTGGCCGACCCAACAACGCAACGGGATGCAACGCACGAGAAAAACGCGGCGAATAGTTGTTTACAAAAGGACCAACGCTAGTCGGTGAAATGACGTCAACGCTTGTAACATAACTGCTATGAGCTACGGTAGGCGAAGTTTGAAATTGCGTTTTAACAGAATCGGAATCAGACAAACGATAACGCCTTTCATTCTTTTCATTCTTGGCATTTCATTTCATTTCATTCTTGGCATTTCTTTTGACTATGGCGCTATCAAAAGATAATTAGCAGTATAGTCGCATGCTTCTTGCCTACTAGACATGGTAACGGAAAGCGTCGATTCAGAAGAAGAGTAGTGATGAAATCAGATCTCCAGCTGGGCAGCATCATATTTGCCTTCACATCTATTTAATTTAATTACATACCGTAAATCCTCTAATAACCCCCTCCAATAGTGCCCCTGGGTAAGGCAAAGTTGAAAGAATAGTGCCCCCTTCCAATAGTGCCCCTGGGGGTAAGGTGTATGATGTGCCTTTATGGCAAAAATAAAGTGATACCTAGGTACATTTATGTCGTGTATACACACTACTACTAACCAATAATACCTAAGTACCATCCTTTCCGCATTTTTGCTTTTGAAAGAATCAATCAACTCAACTCACTATAGCACGAGCACGAGCACCTGTTAATTAGTGCAGTGAGCGGAAAAATCTGAGATTCACCCCTCCCAGCTTCGATGACCAGTTACACCTCTGGTTTGCCCAGGTGCCAGCCGTCACGAGAACCACACCTCAATGCCGCTGTGCAAAGTCACCAGTCCGTAGACGCTGCACAATTCTACCAGCCATGGAGCCCTTCCCGATGCAACAACCCCTCTCACCGAACAAGCACTGCTGACCGGCCTGGAGAGGATCTGCGCCGGTGCGCTGTCAGCAAAGCAAACAGATTCTTCAGTGGTCACCGAAACACCAAAATTGCTATTTACTTCCAGGTGAATGCAATAATGTTAAGATGTTGGAAACAAAATTCTCGAAACTTTGTACGCGTCTTTAGAAAATGCCACAACGCAAGAGGTTTCCTACCAGAATTTTATTCCAGCTGCAAACTCTACCGTGCAAAGTGCTCCAGCAGGCACAGCCACTCTTACCTACTCTCCGAATGAACCGTCTTATCCACACCAACACTGCTGCAGACAAAATCGGCCATGCAACAAGTTGCAAGGTCCTCCTGCAATCCCTGTCATGAATGGCCAGTTCAACCAATATATCAGAACTCGCCAAGCCAAGATCAAGCCACGGCCAGCCAATGTACGCAGCAGCCATTGCAACAGCAGACTACGAACCAATGGACTCGAAGTGGGACAGTCAATTTGGATGCCCCTCAGCTGGTGCAACCGCATCAAGCTGTGGCGATTGGCAGTGACACAGAATATTGGCAATGGCAGCAGCAGAACGAGGGGCCATTGTACAATCAGTTTCCAATGCAGAGATCTCCTCAATTGGCCAGTGCGAGTCCAGCCAATCAACACTTTCTACCACAGTTCACGGCAGAGAGCAATCAACGACAAGTTCAGCAGCCCCAAATAGATGGCATGATGAGATCCTATCCACAAATGCAGTACCAGCAATACTTGACCGGAACATGTCACCAAAACCAGTTTGAACCGTCGATGGGTGCGCGTTGTCCACCACCAGTTCAAATTCAGCCTCCTCTGCAGATGCAACTGCAACAGCCACAGCAAACCATGGCCACTCTGTACAATCAGATGCAGGTGCCCCAGATGCAGACGGAACAGCTGACATCGCCTGCGCTGAATGCTCCACAAGCCATGCATACACTTGCACATAGCATGCATGCGCATCAGCAGCACGCCTCTGGAGCAGCTGGTCAGTCGCCAGTCATGCAACAGCAGCCACAGCAGCTGCAACGGCTGCAGCAGCAACAACAACAACAGTCTCCGCGGATGCAGATGATGAACCAACAGGCTCCAGTTCAGCTGCCGTCAATCCGGTCGTTCTCTCACCATCCTGCTGCAACTTTTCCAATGGACCCCCAGCAGCGGGAGCAGCAAAATGTCAGCCAGCCAATCAGCACACTGGCGCAAGTGTTAAAGCGGCGGCCGCCAGCGGCAGGTTCGACTCGCAATCCGAAATACCTGTGTATGATGCGCATGTTTGAAGCTACGCATGCATGTTCTTTTTAGCTCTGCAACTTTTGTAGGGGCTTCTGATTGAAATCGCTGCTACCAGTGTTGGTTGCTCGCGATGCAAGCTTATCTTGAGCAGAGATATTCGTGTCGCAGTGTAGTGTAGACTGTTCTACACTTTCTTCATAGCCATGTTCTAAAGTCACAGAACGACATTGTGATAATAGCCATGATGCGATGTAGATACCGTAAACCCTATAATTAGCCCCCCGGGGGCTAATTTTTTCGTTCGAGCTCTAGGAGGGTGTATAATTATAGGGGGGGGGCTAATTATAGGGGGGGCTTATGAACTGGAAGTGTCGATGAGTGGGAAGATGTGTGGGCAAAAAGGCGCGTGGAGGCGATTTTTAAGGGAAAAAGGCGCTGTGCACACACGTTGGTACACTCTAACACACTCTCACACAGTCTCACATGCACATACGTGTACATACATACACATACGCGACCATACATACACCCAGACATGGAAACATGTGCCTTTTAGACGATGGTTCATTTAGGGAGGGGGCGTAATTATAGGGGGGGGGGCTTATTAACTCAAAGTGGTCTTGGGAGGGTGTATTATTATAGAAGGGGCTAATTATAGGGGGGGGCTAATTATAGGGTTTACGGTATGTTACGCCCAAGAGTACATAAGAGTAGCCAGCCAGGACGTATGTATGTTTGTGATTTTTGCTTTTACACGCCAGGTACAGAGAAGGTACACTGTACGCATGTACATACACTCTTTACAAACTACAAAATTTGTAGTACAAATGCACAGCAGCCGAAAAGTATCCCCAAACAAAAAAAAAATGATGTAGCGCCCAATTAAACGACACGAAAACGCTAGCTTATGTACATCTGGAAAGCTCAGTCGACTTCTGCACAGCTGGAGCAGAGCGCGCGCGGTCGGGTGGCGTTCAACCTCCCCCCCAATGAATGTAGTGCAAGTAGGGCCCGTTGTGCATCAGATATAACTGCAGTGCAACACGCTCTCTTCCACGCCCGCCCCAGCCACCCCCCCCCCAACCCAACCAAGACGCCTTGGATGTCAACACACACCACCGCTGGCGGTATATAGCACGCCACCCGCACAAGTGCTCGGCGCTGGTGCGTGCGTGCGTGCGTGCGTGCGTGCGTGCGCCGGTTCGTGAGTGCGTTAGTAAACGTTTAGAGAGCGTAAACGTTGTATCAGCTACACGCTAGCCGGTGTTGTATACGGACGCTTGCCAAGGGCAGCTGCAGAGAAGCTGACGGAAAGGATGCACTGGTTGGACGGATTAGCAGTGGCCGTGTATGTCTTCCTCGTATTGGCAGTTGGATTCTACGTGAGTTAGCCTCTGATTCGTTACTTTGATTTTTTGGGTATTGGGCCAGTTCGAATAGAAGTGGAACGTAAGATGCACAGCATATGGTTGGCAAGTGTTCAGTCGCTTCAACCAGTTGTAGCGTATGCTACCGAGCGCTTCTCTGGATTCCGAGTTTCCAGTCCGATTCTGCAGTAGATGATTACATGGTACATTGATGAACATCCTTGGTGAACTTTCTCGTTTTAGTCGCTGTTCCGAGCGAACCGAGGCACCATCAGCGGCTATTTTCTGGCTGGACGATTTATGACGTGGCTGCCAGTAAGTCACGTTGAAATTATCAATGCAATCGCTAGCACGTGCTGAGACGAAACAGAGCTCGAAAAGAGACCTTGAGTTCACAACCCAACTGAACCAACATCACACCAGCAGAAAATGTCATAATAACGTTCAAGATTTCTGTCAAACGCAGCGCATATGCCATGCATGTCGTGTTGTTGTTGTTGTTGTTGTTGTTGTTGTTGTTGTTGGATTAGGGGCAACGCTAGGAGGCCGTCAATTGCCCCTATAGCATACCCATCTCCATTACGTCTAGAGCCGCATAATTGTGGGCTGCTGCGTATGTAGTCCATAAGCTGTTGGACTCCTGACCGCGAGGTCGGTGGTTCGATTAATTTGCTGGGCCATACCATAGGCCACGGCAGCCCCCTTGGGCAAGGGTTAACCCACAATTGCTCCGGTCTCAGGCTGTGTCGTGGCTTGGGCCAAAAATCAGTGCCAGGTGGGGGCTCAGAACAACCCCATTGTTATTTATACGGCGCCGTCCTGTGATCTTGTGATCCAGTTTATGGCCATTGTGCTGTGTCGGTGGTTGGCGTCAAAATAAAGTTTAAAATAAATAGCCGAAGACATTCGGAAGAACGCCATCTGTAATCTAGGGCAGCGAGAGCACGGGAAAATCCATCGAAAAGGAAGTCCTCAATCTTGTGGTTCCCATCAAAAATCAAAACCAGACACCGTGCGTGCGCGCAAGAGGCCGATTCTCCACCACTAGGCCATGCGCTGGTCGTCGTCATGCAGGCTTCGTGCTTTTCAGATCGGCGCGTCTCTGTTCGCGAGCAACATCGGCAGCGAGCACTTCGTGGGCCTGGCCGGCTCTGGGGCTGCGAGCGGCATCGGCGTGGGCGCGTTCGAGCTGAACGCACTGCTCTTCCTGCAGTTGCTCGGCTGGGTCTTCCTGCCCGTCTACATCGCCTCTGGCTGCCACACGCTGCCCGAGTTCATGCGCAAGCGCTTCGGCGGACAGCGCATACGCGTCTTCCTCGCCAGCGTCTCCATGCTCCTCTACATCTTCACCAAGATCTCCGTGAGTCGCTGCAGGCATGTGTGGAGGGAGGTGAACAGGGAGAGGGAAAATCTTATGTACGCCTTCTTTTGGTCACCGCCAACACACTGCAGGGCAGTAGACAGCCAATGAATAAGTTGGGAAGCAGGAATGGACCGTCACGTAGCGCAGGCAGTCAGAGCGTTCAGTGATCTGTGATGTGGTGGGATCTGAATCTCTAGCTACAGTGCCTAGAGGACGCCGCACCCCTGAGCTGTACTACTCGCTCTAAAAGACGGGAGTCGGTCACGCACGATAGAATGGTTGGTCTGCCTGCACGCATACGTTCGTCTGTCGCTCTGGCCAATACGATTCAAGTCAGAGTCTGTATTGGCCAGATCCAGATCGGATTCAGAATCAAGTCAACCATGGTGGGCTGCGTCAGAGAGCCATGCTTTTTCAGGTCAATCTCTATTCCGGAGGCCTATTCGTGCAGGTCGCCTTAGGCTGGAGCATTTGGTCCGCCGTCATTTTGGTGCTGAGTCTGACCGCGCTGTGCACTATAACAGGTACTATATGCATTGTACATGCAGCAAGAACGAGCATGCTGTCCACTGTACAGACAGTTTGACAGGGCATGCGCAGTGTGATCATTCTTTTAGGTGGCTTGGCAGCCGTCATTTACACGGACACATTGCAATGCGCTTTTATGCTGGTCGGTGGCTCCGCACTGGCCATTTTATGTGCGTTGCTCGGCGTTTATGGGAGTGCAAAATTGTACAATACATGCACAGCGGGAGAGAGCTATATGTATCAATGTTGGGGACGCAGCAGAGCAGCACATTAGAGCACCAACAGAAGTGTATTGCAAGACGTGCAGTCAAGGGGGCACTACCAAACGGTACCTACAGTACGCAAAACCCATGCAGTACAATGAATTCACAACTCATCCTGTGCAAACTCTTTCTGTTCAGCCTTGCACAGGGTGGGCTGGTTCTCGGGACTTATGACGTCATACCCCGCGGCGCTCAACGCCAGCCTGGCATTCGGCAACGACTCCTTTCCACTCTGTCCCAGTCTGGAAGCGGAGCAAGACAAGGCATTCCGAATGCTGCGGAATGCCAACGATGGCGACTTCCCTTGGGCGGGATTCATTTTTGGACAGAGTCCGGCCAGCATCTGGTACTGGGCCGCAGACCAGGTTCGCTGGCGGACGATTGAATATTTGGCATACCGTAAATCCTCGAATAGTGCTCCTGAAACACCATGCTTTTAACCTCTCTTCACCTTGGGACTATTGGAGTGGTATTGCGTTCCTGAGCCGAGTAACAGTTCCAAGTAGCTGGAATGTCATTTATAATGGGTGTAGCTGCATATGTACACATCACTTATACATACATTGGACTTATACGTACTTATACATACATACACTTATACGTACTGCTTGATTTGTGTCCCTCTATAACGCAAATTGTATTTCTTGCAACTGAAGGCGCCATTGGAAGGGAGGGGGCACTATTGGAGGATTTACGGTAAACACAGCTAATAAAATGAATGCGCAGAAACGCTGCACAGTGATCAGCGATCCTTCAGATGATGGTGCAGCGCGCGTTGGCGGCCAAGTCGCTCTCGCACGCCCAAGGCGCGACTCTCTTAGCCGGGTTCATTAAAGTGCTTCCTCTCTTTATGATGGTCCTGCCCGGAATGGCTGCAAGGGTGCTTTTTAAAGGTGGTGTTTTCAATTCTGCAGTTTTTTCACTAAAATGAAAACAGAGAGAACCGTTCCAGAGACCGTTGGTTGCTCCACGGCCAAGAGCTGCATGGAAGTATGCGGCAATCCCAGCGGATGCACCAACATTGCGTATCCAACACTTGTTGTGGAGCTTCTCCCGCATGGTAACGTTGTTTCAAAGCATGTTGCAGTGCATGTACATAGTTGTCGCGATGCTTTATGGACTTGAAGGTCTTCTAGACCCATATTGGCACCTCTTCCTGTGAGACATCTCTTCATTTTACTGGCCCTTCTCTTTGCCCCCCCCCCCCCAAATGAGCCGAATCCCCGCGCGAAACCTTTCTGTGTTAGTGTGAGTGTATACCAATGTACGTATAACCTACATATGTAGTGCGCTGGTTGTGTGTGTAATGTGTATGGTTGCCTGAGTGTACATGTACATTGCACTTCTCTACATACCGTAAGTTATCCAATAGTACCCCTGGCTAGCCTAAAGGTTGAAACAATTGTGTCCCTGGGCACTAATGGAGAACCTACGTTGGATGAACAGGTTTTCACTCTGCAACGCTACATACGAGAGCACGCACGAACGTACCATATGTAGGTACGCACTCTACGTAGGTAGGTACATGTGTACATACGCACAAACAGGCTTGCGCGGCGTGATGCTGGCGGTGATGCTGTCGGCGCTGATGTCGGACCTGAGCTCCATCTTCAACAGCTCCGCGACGCTCTTCAGCATCGACGTATGGCACCGACTAAGGCCCAAGGCGTCGCCCAAGGAACTGCTCGTCGTCGGCAGGTGCAGTATACATTTGCGACTTCCAGACTACATGCAACAAATCAAATCAAATCAATCAGGGTGTACGCGTCAGCGTACAACCCTAATATGTGACGACTTCTCAATGCGGTTTTTTGAAATTTCGATCCCCTATAACTTTTGATTGCCTGAACGGATTTCGACGCGTTATGGCGCAAATGAACCGCCTTCTTCTGGGGCATCGAACGCGCCATAACGCGTTTCCTTGTTTTACTGTAAGGGGTCAATAGTTCCAAAAATGTTCCAATTTTGCGGCTTTTTTTTTTCGTGTTCTCCTCCCAGTTTTTGGAGCACTGCTCGCGAACGCCGAAAGCAATCAGGATGAAACTTTGCACGTATGGGCGACCCATGGCAACAATTTGTGGTGCCAAAAGATTCTTGTCTAGACTTTGTATATCCAGAGATATTGCCGATTTTATGCTTTTTTGAAGGACCCGAAAAGTTTGTGCCCTATAGGCGCTCCAACCGTTCGTCGCAGAGCTTCGCTATAAAGGGGAAAGTTGATGGCCAGGACCTAACTTAGAAAAGTTTCAACAATTGGACCGCATTGGACGCACCAAAATACATCTCCCCATTATACCAATGATATTAAAAGGTGATATTTCGGTGTGGTTAGCTCGGATCGCTTTGAGGTCAATAATAAAGTTGATCACCAATTGGTGTGGAACATTTCATTCCTTAGTGCCAATGCGCTACGATGCACCAAAATATTTTCACTTCCGGGAAAATCGCTATATGTCGATGTGGGTACGTTGGATCACTTCGGCTAAAACACAAAAGTTGACCGCCTGCACGTGTAGATCATTTTGATTCTTTACATCCCTATGCTCCGACGAACCAATATGGCTCTGCAGATGTGCACGCACGCACGCACACCTTCAAATGGGCTGCATCACAAACAACTCGATGTGGGTAGGTCGGATCATTTCGGTTAAAACACAAAAGTTGACCGCCTAGTCATAGCGATCATTTTCATACTTTACATCACTATGCTAAAACGCAGCAATATAGCACAACTGCAAACGCAGGCACGTACGCACGCACGCACATAATGTATACCCCCTATGGCGCAGCACTATAGCAAAACTGCACGCACACCCACGCTCACACGCTTCGATCGCGCCATCGTGCGCGCATGTCTGTCAGACCGGTTGCAAGTAACGCGCGGCCCACTTCTTTGTCCGGGTGTACACTGTATCAGAGCGGATTTTGGATTTTTTGATCGCCTATAACTTTTGATTATCTGAACCGATTTTGGCGCGTTTCTATACAATGCGTGTCTCCTACTGCGATTGAGGGATTCCACGCTACATTTGCTTTTTTTTGGTCCGCTGGGGCATGTGTGCATTCTGGTCTGCTGCTGAATGTCTGTATGTGCGTGCGTGCGAGCGTGCGTGCGTGCGTGCGTGCGTGCGAGCGTGCGTACGTGCGGGCGCGCACACGTGTGTGCATACATGCGTGCGAGCGTGCGTGCGTGCCTGCATAGGTTTTGCGTATCAATGCTTGTCTTACGAAAAAACACTGTATTAAGGAAAAATTTGCAGGTGGCTGCAAAAAAAGGTGAATATGTGACGCTATTTTGTTAAAGTCCAGTTTGAAAAAGAGGGGTATTAATCAAGGCACGCCTCAAGCCACTTACGCTTTGCAGCTGATCAACTTCAGTTTGAACAAACCGTGTATAAAAACTGAACCAAACCCAGCAACACGTCACATATTCGGCATTTTTTGTGCGAGCCACCCTCATTCAGCCAAAACGCAACAGCAACCCTTTCACATCTCATCTCTCTCTGACAATGCATTGCCATTGGTCATTACCATGGACCTGGCACGGCCAAACTTCCTGGATAAATAATCGGCACCCTGCTAACATTTGTGACATGTAGGTTGCCACTGCAGTTAGTGATGTGTAGGTAATGCATACATACTGTACTGGCTCCATTTGTCATTCCCCTTAAGCATTTCATCCCATGATGACCTACAACGTTTGCATAGTGCAATGCACCATATTACATCTCGTGCGTGAGTGCGTGCGTGCGTGCTTGCATGCGTGCGTGCGTGCGTGCGTGCAAGCCTGCGCGTGCATTGTGTTCCATGTGCAAGATCATGGGGTCCTTCCTGTCTGTCTCACAAGCAAGTGGCATTCTGTCATGCGGCGTAATATGTGAATGCAGTGTGTGTAGGTCCTAATAATTGCCACTGCACCTTCGCATGCACGCGAACACAAAAAAATGCCAAATATGTGACGTGTTGCTGGGTTTGGTTCAGTTTTTATACACGGTTTGTTCAAACTGAAGTTGATCAGCTGCAAAGCGTAAGTGGCTTGAGGCGTGCCTTGATTAATACCCCTCTTTTTCAAACTGGACTTTAACAAAATAGCGTCACATATTCACCTTTTTTTGCAGCCACCTGCAAATTTTTCCTTAATCACTGTTTTTATTGGTTCAAGCAGCGACACAGAGTAGGGACCGTAAACCAACCAACGCATGAGGTACTACTACGAATGCACTATAAATAGCGATGTATCACATTCACAACCACTACCTACGGCGTTCTTCTCCAAGGCGACGGAAGGTGGGCCACCCATCTGACACGCACCTAACCCCCCCCCCACCAAGGCACTCACCAAGTCACCATGTTGCAGTTCACCCAAACAATGCATGCAAGCACGCACACTCCACAGTGCTTGCACCAAACTGGAGTTCTACTTTTTGTCTTCTTTCAGAGTGTGGGTGGTCGTGATGGTGGGCATCGCCTTGCTGTGGGTGCCAGTCGTCAACTCGCAGCAGGGCGCCGAGCTGTACATTTACATCCAGGCCGTGGCCGCGAATCTTGCCCCTCCCATAGCCGCTGTCTACCTATTGGCGATTTTGTGGCGAAGAACCAACGAGAAGGTATACTGTACACTACAGTGCCCTACATCTGCATTGGACGACACCCCAATTCACTTGGGTTGGGTCGGGCACGAGGATGTCCAAAGGTATGTAAGATCCAATGATTCTGTATTAAGCCAGAGAAGTCCTACAACCTCCAACTTAAACCAACGGTGCATTGGCCTAGACTGTGCAGCATACTCTATAGCCTGCATCGCATGCATACATGGTACCTATAGATAGATAACCTATAGATCTTTCAAAGACCGCCCCTCCTCCAAGAGGGTATGTAGGTAGAAAAGTGACCGCCCGGGGCGCTCATTGCGCGATTTCGGTACCTATAGCTGGAGGTACCTCCTTCAGTAAGGTGCATACCTGTGCATGGTGTACGTACGTACCTGCAGGTACGTGACATGTCAGACATGTCTACCCCTTCAGGGCGCCTTCTGGGGTCTGATGTGCGGCTTCGTCGTGGGAGTGGGCCGCCTGGTTCTGGACTTCGCGGTGCCGGGGCCGAGCAGCTGCGAGCTGGTGGACGAGAGGCCGTTCGTGGCCCGCGTCCACTACATGTACTTCGCCATGGCGCTCTTCTGGCTCACCGCCGTCACCACCGTCCTCGTCAGTCTGCTCACGGAACCTGTCGAAGAGTTCAGAGTAAGTTGGCACAGTTAGCACACGTTTGCCTTGAGATTCGTAAATGTTATTGCACAAATTACACAATCCTACACCTAGTAAGTACAATACAGGGTGGCGCACCCTTCACTTATGTCACAGTATCTTGAATGGGAACCTGATTTTCAGGGAAGTGTAAGGCAATCAACCAGCTTTGTAACTGTTTCAGCGAGATTTTCGGGTTTTGTAAAACAGTTTCACAAGTGAAATGCGCTTTTCCAATGTTAATTTGCGCGCAATCATTTCTGCCGTTTTGCAAAATCCAAATTGTTTGGGCCACGAAATTTACATGACAACTGTATGCGCTAGTGTGATGCACTTCCCTATTTTTTTAGAGATCAGGATTTTCCTTTAAAATACTGTGATTGAGAAATGGCTTGGTCGATTTCGTTGAAACTTGGAGGAAGTCTAAGTTAGGGTATGCTTTACAGCTTTGCGAGGATTGGAGTAAATCGGTTTGTGAATGCCAAAGGTATTCACGGGAAAACGCGTCCAGTCGAGGGTGCGCCACCCTGTATATACCGGTACGCCGGTACATATATAGGTATCTCAATTCGTTAGAATCGCGTCACTGTAAAGAGCAATAACTTTGTCTGCACAACCAAACGGTACCATTTGAGCTCGTTCGAACCACATTCTGGACGAGACACAGCCGACGCGCAAGACCCGACGACCACCGCCAAGAAGTTAGTCGCGAAAATGAAATTTTGCGCAAGGAGAGTGGCCTAACTGAAGGAGTCGCTGGAAGTGTCACGACAACAACAGCCAGCTTCCGCTCTTCGCAACCTTTGGAGGTCGCGGAAGTGCAAGTGGATGGAGGTAATGAGTTCTGGATTTGCAAGTGATCTAATGTTGTTGTTGGTCTTTGTGGCCAACGCCAAAATAAGAGACCGCCAATGATGGCCCATATGAAATCCCATACATATGTAATACATAGTATGCATGTCCGTTCCTGTCTAGAAGCGTGTAATCCGCCGTTTTGGGCTGCGTAAGCACGAGAACTTGACAGGGAATCCTCGTTGGTGGGCACATCAGGAATAGAACCCAGAACCGTGCGCGCAAGTGGGCTCATTCTCTGCCGTATCTGTGCCTGTGTTTAACTATTGTGTCGTCTCTTAGGGAATTCTGGGCAGAGTCGCATGCAGGGCCTTCTGAAAGCACTCAACTGGTTCTGCGGATACGACTACGACTCTACAAGTGACATGGATTTGGCACAGTTCGAGGTGCAGTAACCAAGAATTCAATTGGCTCAGCTTGAAACCTTTAATGTCAAAACTCAACCGCAGTAGTGCTTCTTAAATCAAACCTAATTGCAGCCAAAATATGATACAATATACCGGTAGACACATGTACGCTGCTCGGTACATACCGTATACCTGTACACTGCACTACTGCAGTTATATACCATACCATGCAGTAAGTGATTTCCCAAACGGTTCATGACATGCCACACACGAACACTCAGACTGTTTCAGAGCCACCTGAGCAGTATCAAGGACATCAAACAGACGAAGGGGACCAAATGGCTTCTCAACTCCCTCTTAGCTCTTCTGCTAGCTTTTGCCGTGTCTCTCTACGTGTTTTTCTCCGTCATTACTCCCAAAATTGCTAAGCACTACTATTGAATTTACACCTGCCGTACCTAATCAGTGCGTAACTATAAGTACCAATTATGCCATCATGACTAAGATAGCAGTAATGTTTGATGCGTAGTTTCTCCTTCGTTTTGTGAACTAGGTACATTATGTTTGTCATGTGGGGATATAGGTAGGTAGATACCGTAAATCCTCCAATAGTGCCCCTGGGGCACTGTTGTTTCAATGTCTCTAAGGGGGGGGGGGGGCACTATTTTTGTCAGATTTTTGTGCAATTGTGCAGCAAAATTTAGCATTAAAATGCCTTAACATGCACACAGGTAGCCGGAATTTAAAAGTTTAATTGAAATACGTGTATTGCACACATGATTACACACCATGCATGCACTTTTAATGCAACTGGGTATCATTCAAAAATTATTTTGACGCGAATTTAAAATTGGCATGTCCCCGGGGGGACTATTGGAGGATTTACGGTAGGTGCAGGTGCTCGCACATGTAGAGTAAGGCTAGTTTCGTGAACATTCTAGCGGTGTACCCACTACTTTTATACGGCCTACTGTTGAATTCACGTCTGGTATTTCAAATGTTCGCGTTTGCGCCCCGTGCGCGTTTCGTTTGAAACACTAAGCAAGCATCGCAGTTGTTGACAGTGAAAGGTACTAAAGGGTGTTTTTTTAATTAACCGATTTGTTTCTTGAATAACTTTTACTTTCGGATTTCTGTTAAATGGACGCAGAACGCTTTGGGATTTTGTCTGGAAGAGGAATCATCGAAATTGGAAAACCTTTAAAAAAGCTACATTATGACCTTTTAAATTTGAAGCCCGAATTTGCCAGTCAATGATCCAGGTATGTACAGGGTGTATCAAAACTATATGCACCCCCCTAGAGAAATACTAGTTGGACGGATTTGGCTGAAATTCAACATAGATGTAGTCCCAACAAAAATACATGACCAAATTAAATTTCATGAAAAACGAACAACCGAGCGTTGAGATATGAGCAATCATGTAAGGTACAGTGAAGTTTTGCGTAAAGACATTACTGCGTGTTTTATGGCAACAATTTCACGCTGACTGGTAAACAACAGTTTTAAACGAGTGTCGAGGGCCATGTCGCGTTACCGAAAGGTCAACAACACTGCCAAAGTGCGTCTCGTCGATGAAGCGGCTGCAGTGACTTTCCGAACAGCACGCGACGCAGGTGCACAGTTCATCACCTGAAAATGGGTAGCTCAGAAGCTGAAGCGATCAGAACGATGGGTCACCGAGCACTGGGACAGAGAGATGCATGACGTGGGCATCACTGACCGATTGGACGTCGGCCAACCACTGCTGCTTCGCCAAGAAACGGGTGAAGTGGTGACAGCAAGCCGAAATCTTTACTGACAAGATTTTTTACTGTACCTTAGATGATTGCTCATATCTCGATGCTCGGTTGTTCGTTTTGCATGAAATTTAATTTGGTCAAGTATTTTTGTTGGGGCTACGTCTACGTTGAATTTCAGCCAAATCCGTCCAACCAGTATTTCTCTAGGGGGGTGCATATAGTTTTGATACACCCTGTACATATGTAGCATGCAGTCAAACGCCTTTTTTTCCTCAGGCCATCACCAACAAAATTTCTGGTCATGTGCGAATTCATGGGCTACGCAGTCACATAAGCCGCTTTGAGCCGTATTTGAAATTTGCATCACAAGAGCAGCAACATTCAAAGTCAGTGCAAAAATCGCGCACAAAGAAAACATTTCACCGAAAGTTCTCTATTGAAAGTCCGAAATCTCTATCTCCGAAATCTATATTAAAAAAATCTTTTTTTTTTTAAGTTTTATTTTTATTTTACCCAAGCTTGATGACGTCATCGAGAAGGGTATGCTACATGGGCCATTGACGACCTCCTAGCGTTACCCCTAATCCAACAACAACAATTGAAGAGTTGAAGAGTTGTGGAAAAAAGGCGATTTCAGTGCTGGGATTCGAACGCAGGTCTCACATGCTAACCGCTACACCACACTCGCACGTCTCCTATTCCACAAATCACGCATGATAAGCCAGGAGAAACGGCGGAGTCACTTTGCTGGAGTCGACTTTGAGCACCCCAGCGCCCCTCGACGATACGGTAGCTCCAACTTGGGTGGAGGAGGAGCTTAAAGTAAATACTCCAATAGTGCCCCTGGGGCACTATTTTTTCAACCTCTCCTTACCCGGGGGCACTATTGGAGGGGGGGCACTATTGGAGGGGGGCACTATTGGAGGGGGGTTCTATTATTTCAACCTAAAAATTTTGAATGGTAATGCTAGTTTCGCTGTCAAAATTGCCGATTTTTCGGTGCTTTTGATCACTTTTGCCACATTTTATGGTTGATTTACCGTTAATAGTTGCTGAAACGTACTATTATTGGTTAGTAGTAGTGTGTATACACGATATAAATGTACCTACCACTATATTTGTGCCCCTAAAAGGCACATGGCACAACATACCCCTTACCCCCGGGGGGCACTATTGGAGGGGGGGCTCTATTATTTCAACCTTGCCGTACCCGGGGGCACTATTGGAGGGGGAGGCACTATTGGAGGGGGGCTTCTATTGGAGGATTTACGGTAGGTTCATCCAGAATTTTCCTCTAGAAGCGATTCTAGAAAACCAAAGCTTGAAAACGTCCATAAGCATCTGCGAGCGCATTAGTATCAAGCGGTATGGGTATTAGTATCAACCCTGAGACCTGGGTTCGAATCCCAGCACTGCAATCGCCTTTTTTCCACAACTCTTCAAATGTACAATCAACGGACCCTTTGTGCATAGTACAGACAACACAAAACCCAGTAGCAATTGCAGCAGCGCCGAAAGAAAAAAATTATACATTGCGTTTGAAGTTTTAATTAGCTTTGCTAATTGCTTGCTGACAGATGGGCAGTGTGTGGGGCACGAGAACAAACACACCGGCAAGTGGGTGTGTCTGTGTTTGCGTTTGCGTCGGCGTCTGGGCCATACTACAAGTACATACTTGTTGATGAGAAACAATCAGATTGCTCCGTCGTGTTAGTTTCATTTACTACATGGCCCTGTCTTTGTGATATTTGTCTTCTCGTTACCCACTAGCTTTGTTGTTTGCCTTTCCAAGCTGCACGCAAGCTGTACATATTGTAATTGGGGACGACAACTATACACAACGAGAAAAGACCTTCTACATATGTACCTATAGGCCACACAAGCTTCTAACAGCTACCTTCGGCTTTCGGCTACGGCTTGCTCGTAGGCACGCACGCACGCACGCACGCACGCACGCACGCACGCACGCAATCACGCACGCACGCAAGCACGCACACACGCACGCACGCACGCACGCACGCACACACGCACACACGCACGCACGCACGCACGCACGCACGCAGGCACGTCACGCACGCACGCACGCACGCACGCACGCACGCACGCACGCACGCACGCACGCACGTCATTACACGGACTACGAATTCAGGTATGGACGACTCCGCTTCCGGAAACTCCACAGCGTTCTTTGCAAAGCTCGACGATTGGGTATCGACTTTTTGCGACGTGTACTTTGGTCTTACTCTGCCAATGTACATTGCATTTATTATCGCGTTGAAAAGAGCTACAGAGAGATGCGAACACCTAAAATCGAGCTTCTTTACGTTGGTGCTAGCGATGGGTTGCGTGGACGTCTGGAGCATTCTCACGCAGCTCGCTAGCAGGTTCGTAATTGGCTTCTCGGTGTGGTGCCAGTCAATTCTGTTCTACATGCCTACCGTAAATCCTCCAATAGAGTCTCCCCTCTCGGTCTTCAATGCTCTCCTCCCCCCCCCCTCCAATAGTCCCCCCCCCGGTAAGCCGGGGCACTATTGGAGGATTTTTGGAATGTACGTGTACTTCCACACTGGGCGTATATTGGAGGGGGGAGGGCGTTTATTTGAGGAGGGAGGGGGTGTTTGTTACTTCAACCGACTATGGCGCTGTAAGCTTCCCCTGTGCGCTCATTAGTGGGAGACTGGGAAACGGTATGTTCAACCAACCCTATTCCCTGGGATTTCCTTGAAGGAGGGATTGTTGCAGGGGAGGGGGCGTTTCCTGGAGCATTTTGGAAGCCTTCTGAACCTACCGTATGTGCCGTGTCTTCTATTCAGACTGTTCCGATATGTCGACGGCTTCGCTCTAATGCGGGACGCTGGTCTGGAAACGCTAGCCAATCAAGTGGTGGCAAAGATGCTCTTTGTAAGCATGATGCAGGCGTTCATCTCTCATTTGATTCTCGTCATTTTTGTGACCCTCAACAGATACACGGCGATTTGTTGGGCCGCGAGACATGCCAAGGTGATGGTGCACATTGCATTTCTCGTTCCCATATTTGTTTCTCATAAAACCCTCAGAATACTTTGTCACCTACATAGAGGCTATTATTGTTTTATTACTAAATTTTGGAAGTCGAAGGGGCAATTGTTGGGGTGGCTACAAAACAATGTAGAGCGGTCGATGTGGGAGCTAATTTTGGGAAGAGCTGGGACAATTAGAGTGTTAGTGTTTTCGGTATATTCAAGTGTTCCATGACTACAATGCGCATACGTAAAGGAAGTTATAAATTGTGCTCCTGTTCCTAGATATGGCGCTACACCAGCGTGAAGACGCATCTGTTCGCATCTTCTTGTCTTTCGTTGCCGGCCGTCGCTCCAATACTGTTTCTGCCGACGCAGTTTGCGTATCTGCGGGGAAGCGACAGCGCCTCACCGATGGTCGTGCACGATGGCAACTTTCTGCTTAGCTTGTTCGACGTGGTCGCCGCGGCTCTCGTCGAGTTAACTGCAGTGGTCGCAGTGGTCTACTGCAATTGCTGCTGCTTCTACCGACTCTTCAGGAGGAGGAGACTGCATGTTGGGATCTCATTTTTACCAATTCTGCTTCTGTCGCTCTTACAGAGAACAATTGCATTTGATGAGCCTGTCATATATCCTCACGTAGTGGCGCCCACACCTCCAATTGTCCCCCGTTTGTGGCGAGGTTACTATAGTGGCCCTGGGTCCTGGCTCATGTAATTGGACGTTGAAATTATAGTGGCCGAGACACAGATGACAGACCCATTGAAATTGCTTGCAGCCGCTGCGTGAGCTCAGCTGGAGCGTAGAGTTTCGACTGGCGTTGTCCGCCCTAATCATGGGCTTGCTGTCGTTCGCTTACATGCTCATAGCGTCCTCCGAAGCGAAGCAGGTAACCTATGTATGTACAGGCTTGGGCAAATACACGGTATGTAGAAAAAACTGGACTTGTTTAATTGAACAAAAGTTTTTGACAAAATTGTCCCAAAAGTGCTAAAAAAAAGGGGCAAAGGCGATGGTTTTAGTGCGTTCCACCCTATGATGCCAACTTGCATAGTAGCAGCAGCCTGGACTGGATGAGCTAATAAGCATCTAGTCTCTCTAGGTTTTCGAAAGCGTCACGCCGGAAGTGAGCGCAAGCAAAGTGCGTGCTTACCGCTTTCTCGCGCGAAACGTGGTCAACTGCTTCAACCACACCTACACTCCCGTGTTGGTGACGGCCCTATCGGTCCCTTTGCGAAGAGAGCTGTTCGCAAGGAGCAACCGTTCGACAAACGTGAGAGTTGAAAGCCAGAAACTTAAGGAATTTCCACGGAATGGAATGGTGGAAGACAAACTGACAACAAATGGTGACAACCACAAACAAATGGTAGAAGCGGTCGACAATGCCTGAGAGTGCGAAGTGTGATCTATACGATACGCTGTATTTGTGATAAGAACTGCAGTTGTTCGAAGAAGAAAGATAAAGCAAGAAAGCAGTGACACGTTCATGTGTGTCTGCCCCAATGGTGAACCGCAGGGCGCCGTACGTCGATCGATCGATCGCAGGCAGACCTTGTGCTGGTCTAAGAAATCATCCACCCTCCATCCTTGGACTTTCCCCAATGCTTCGCGTTGTCTACATGTACGTCCGTTGGGATGTGTTGGGAACTTGGGATTGGCCAAATAAAACCGAACCAAACCGAACCGTCAATTCCCTTTTGCGCCTTCGGGTTCCACTAAGGGTCATCAGTACAAACTCGCCCATCATCGTTACAATACCAACTAACGAAAATTCTTCTTTTTCTAACCGAGTGGCCCTAGCATGGAATAACCTCGCCGTTGGTACAAAAATGACAATGGAAACATATAATACACTAGCCGCTTCAACTCAGGACTCCTGCTTGCAAAGTGCTCCAAAGTGGTTCAACGTCAACTTGTCTCATTTTGAAATAAAATAATGTTGAGAATACTCACTTGTACAATGATGAATGACTGCAATGATAAAACTGCAAATTGTTGGAATGCATGTCAACCAACGCATTTGCATGAATACTAAAGAATTGCTTGTAACAACCATTCCGTTTTAAATAAATTTCATATCAACACACCCACGACGTAAATTGGAGACATGCGCTGAGACTCATTTGCAGAAGTATTGTTTTATTTTCTGTGGTGAGGCTATGTGGCGGGGGGGGGGGGGGCGGGCGAGAGCAGAGGCTTTTCGGTGTGTCTGTTTGTATGTGTTGTATGTTCAAAAACGTTTTGCTCTCGCAACCCAACACAAACAATCCGAAACACGCTCAAAACGCACACACAAAGAAGACCATGAACCGATGCAAGGAGGGAGGGGGGCTGGAGAGAATGGGAGAGCCCGAAAATAGTTTATCGCCCCAGAGGCCCCCAAAGGTCGAGTAGCTCAATGACCAATGGGGGGTTGGGGGCGAGAATAGGCAGAGATTGTTGCTATATGTGAGAAACCTTTCATCTCTTTTGTCGTTTGTCATTCACCATTAAAAACGTGCTCAGAAGTGATTCAGTATCAATATTTTCATGTCCTCAGTAGTGACTCATCATCAATACAATGTGTCATAAAATCATGCTGTGAATGCTCAGTTTAAAAACAACAATGACGAATCTGTAAAGTGCTGCAGCAAAAGCCAAAGGAAATCAACCAATGCAACCAATGCACTTCTGCAACACAGGAAAACATTTTGCCTTTTTTGTTGTAACGCTTTATTCTTGCGTCATTACATCTCCAGTCATTACATTCGATAGTGAAAATTAGGCACTATACCATGTTGAGCAGACACACCATAAATCCCATATAGGCAGTGGGCTAATTGTTTTAATCAGCCCTTCAGAGAGTCAGCTAATAATAATTGGCTTTTTTTGTAATCTGCAGGCGCAAGGCCTTTGGACCTGGTCTAAGCTAGGATCGCGGTCCGACGCTTCCGATTCCATTCCAGCGCGCCGTGGGCGGGCGGTTTTCGGCGGGCTTGGGCTTGTGTCTTCCTTACGTCGTCTTTTTTTGGCAAAGCACAATTGTTGCGTCCGCGTCCGCTGCGTCCGAAACCTAAGCGAAGCCTAAGCCTAAGCCTAAGCGAAGCATAAGCCTAAGCCAAATCAAAGCCAAAGCTAAGCAAAGTCTGGACTAAGCCTAAGCAAAGCCTAAAATTAAGAAAGTTTTCATCGGAGGCAGCAGCGGACGCGGACGCATCAATTTTTTTACCGTAAACCCTATAATTAGCCCCCCGGGGGCTAAATTTTTAGTTCGAGCTCTAGGAGGGTGTATAATTATAGGGGGGGGGGGGTCATTATAGGGGGGGGGCCCTATAAACTGGAAGTGTCGATGAGTGGGAAGATGTGTGGGCAAAAAGGCGCGTGGAGGCGATTTTTAAGGGAAAAAGGCGCTGTGCACACACGTTGGTACACTCTAACACACTCTCACACAGTCTCACATGCACATACGTGTACATACATACACATACGCAACCATACATACACCCAGACATGGACACATGTGCCTTTAGACGATGGTTATTAGGGAGGGGGCGTAATATAGGGGGGGGGGGGGGCTTATTACTCAAAGGGTCTTGGGAGGGTGTATTATTATAGGGGGGGGGGGCTAATTATAGGGGAGGGGGGCTAATTGTAGGGTTTACGGTAATACATTTCTTCTGAAGCTCCTTGACCGCTCTGTAGAACTCCTCGAAATTTGTGAACGGCCTCTCTTCCTCTTGGAGCGACTTGCCAAAGCGGCGCTCTCATCTTGCCTGCTTGTGCAAGGCCTTTGGACCTGCTCTAAGCTAGGTGCTGTCCGACGCTTCCGATTACCTTCCGGCGCGCCGTGGGCGGGCGTTTTTCGGCGGGCTTGGGCTTGAGTCTTCCTTACGTCGTTTTTTGGCAAAACAAAATTGTTGCGCCCGCGTTCGCTGCGTCCGAAACCTAAGCGAAGCCTAAGCCTAAGCGAAGCATAAGCCTAAGCCTAAGCCTAAGCCAAAGCCAAAGCCAAAGCCAAAGCCTAAACATGGACTGGACTAAAGCAAAGTCTGGACTAAGCCTAAGCAAAGCCTAAAATTAAGAGTGTTCATCGGACGCAGCGGACGTATCAATTGTTTTCAGCCGTTTTCAACACAAAAAAACTAAAACAACGCACCACAAAAACGCTAACACTAAAGCATGATCACACCCCATCCTCAGGCTTAGGCTTAGGCCCAGGCTTATACGCTTAGGCTTACGCTTAGGCATACCCGCGTGTGCGCGCGTGTGCGCGCGCGAGTCCGTGCGTGCGTGATTGTGCGCACGTGCGTGCGTGCGTGCGCGAGTCCGTCCGTGCATGTCTGTGCGTGCGTGTGCACGTGCGTGCGTGCGTGCATGCGTGCGTGCGTGCGTGCGTGCGCGTTCGCATAGGTATGTTCGTGCTTTTTTACCCTCAACTTGCAACATGAACCATATTCCGTGCGTACATGCGTGCGTGCGTGTGCGCGCGTGCGTTCGTGCGTGTGCGAGTGCGTGCATGCGTGCGCGCGCGTGCGTGCGTGTTCGCATAGGTTTGTTCGTGCTTTTTTTGCACTCAACTTGAAATATGCAACAACTTGCAACATTTACAATTTGCATATTCAATGTCTCATATCTTGTGATTACAGTATCTCACAGAAAAACGGATGTGATATTCGTGATCGGCATCGTCGATTACATATGTCCCAAGCAGATTTGACACTGAATTCTCAAATTCGATAAAACGCATATGCGCAATTTGCATATCTCCCAGATTACGGTAGCTGCGGAAAATCTGGCCACTGTATGATGGTGAAATGTGCCAAGCCAGCTGCTCACAAAATTTCAGCTCAATCAATTTACCACAACTCTCTGCGCTGCATTGCAGACAGAGCCCACAAACAGCCCTGCTACTGTAGAAAAGGATAGTGCTATGTCTTGTCATTACTGTAGCGGATGTGAAAACGAATGCCAGAGTCGTGATTAGCATTGTCAATTACATATGCTCATACTGTTTTGCACCCCCAATTTGCAACATTAACCATCCACAGTTTGAATATTTAATGTGCTGTATCTCGCGATTACGGTATCGCACTGGAAAACGGGTGTGATATTCGTGATCAGCATGGTCGATTACATATATACCAAGCAGAAGTGACACTGAATTCTCAAATTCGATCAAACACGTATGCGAAATTTGCATAACTTACGGATTACGGTAGTTTCAGAAGTGCCACTCTTATTTTGACGGTGGAATGTGCCAAGGAAGCTTCATACAAAATTTCAGCTCAATCCATTCAGCACAACTCTCTGGGCTGCGTTGCAGACAGACAGACAGACAAACATTGTGCTTTAGTAATATAGATGCATGACCTTGATCACAGACAGTGCAGTAAGAACAAACCCAAATCGGGTGTAGCCCAACCCCGAAGGGAACGAGTTTTCATCCATCCAAATCCCGGAGAGACGCAATTAAGCAGCAGCGCCATTGCCTGGTCCCAAGTCCGGGATGAGAGGGGTGGAATGAGGCGTATTGCTGTAAAACGTGTGGTCCGAGGCTGATAACCGCCCCGCAGCGCCCTCTGGTGTCGCCCTTAAAGTGCGGTAACGTTGAACCTGACCCAGGTTACGCAATGGCCAGCTATCCAAGCCCAGCACTCTGGCGTGTCGGGGTGGCGACCCGACAGCTGCGACCGACTCCTCACCCGCGGTCTCACTTCGGTCGATAACGGGCGCGGAAGCCCTCCCCCCCCAGCCATCCCGCCAGGTCGAGAAAGCCGAAAGGACGAGGAAGCAGCTGCAACAACAACAACGTAATTAAGCCTTGAAGCCTTGAAGAAGCTCCCGATGGGCCACATAATGCATGTCCGACTCCGAAGGGATCGAGTTTCATCATCCAAACCCAGAGGGACGGAAGAAAGTCATTTAAACCATTTAAACGTGAGATGGGGCTGTTACCAGTTTGAAAAACTCCAACTCCAAGGTTCGTTCCAATAAGTTTTTCGTTTGGTTAAATAGGTTTGATTCAGCGAATAATTTCACGAGTGTCCGAAAGTTTATCTTTAGAAGTTAAGCATCAATGCCAGTAGACGAGCAGTTTCAGTATCAGATATGCACCCAATGTTTGTGTAATGTTGTACCAAAGGTTTGTATGTATGTTGTACCAAATGTACGCCGTGTCACTCGGATTTGGTTCAATGTTCATTGGGCACGCACGCACGCACGCACGCACGCACGCACGCACCCGCGCAGGCACGCACGCACGCACGCACGCAGGCACGCACCACGCACCACGCCGATACCCGCCGCACGCACGCACGCACGCACGCACGCACCGCACGCACGCACCGCACGCACGCACGCACGGACGCACCGCACGCACGCACGGACGGACGGACGCACGCACTCACTCACGCTCGCACGCACGCACGCACGCACGCTGGCCCGCCACTACCCCACTGCCTATTTAGATATGGATCACTCGACTGTCAGTAACTCCACTTCGTTCTTTGCAAAGCTCGATGAGTGGGTGTCGTTTTTTTGCGACATTTACCTTGGTCTTGCTCTGATACTGTACGTTGCATTTATTGATCGCGTTGAAAAGGGCTACAGGGAGGTGTGAGCAGCTGAAGTCCAGTTTCTTCTCATTGGTGCTAGCCATGGGCTGCGTGGACGTCGGCAGCATTCTCATCCAACTCGCAAGCAGGTTTGGAATCGGCGTCTCGTTTTCAGGCGGCTCCCGGAGTAGACATTTGGCCTTGTACCGATCGGGAACAGCCACTCCAGGGGACAGCCCAGCTACTATGACTTCCGCGTAGGCTTAGGCTTATTTTAGGCTTGGGCTTAGGCTTTTTCCCTAGGCTTAGGCTTAAGTTTAGGCTTAGTTACAAAATGGCTGTCCCCAGCTGTCCCCTTTCGGCTGAGGCAGACATTTAGCATTGTTGGAGAACACCAGGTACTGTACGTGGTAATTCAAAATTGCAACAAGAAAAACATGCTTTCCATTTAGACTCTTTCGGTACATTAACGGCTTCGCTCTGATGCGAGACGCGGGCCTGGAAACGCTGGCCAATCGTGTGGTGGCGAAGACGTTTATTGTAAGCATGGTGCAGGCGTTTATCTCACATTTGATTCTCGTCATTTTGGTGACCCTCAACAGATACACGGCGATTTGTTGGCCCGCGAGGCACGCGCAGGTGATGGTTGTCGCATTTGTCGTTCTCATAAATTCCATAAACCGTCTAATACCATATAGTTAGCTGGAGTGCTAACTATGTACAGTGTTTTTTTTGGAGTGCCACATTTTAATTTTGAATAACTCCGGCAAACGACAAGCTATTGACCTGAAATTTTAACTGTAGGTAGACAACGCTCTAAGGTTTTGCTTACAATTGGCCCCGTGAGAATTCGTTTTGAAACACCCGTTACACTCGATTGCATCTTAAGCCATATTGCAGTCATTTTCGTTTTGCTGTGTAAGGAATGATTGCTTGAACTCGAGCAAACATCTCGAAATCGGAATAAAACAATAAGTACCGATACTGAAATCGAAAGTGGTATGGGAAAGCATGGTTTTCCAAAAAATGACTCATCGAGTAGCAGAGAGATGCAACCATCACGCTTAGAGCACCTGACAGGAATGGACAGTGGACCATGCAAACTCAAACGAGTGCCACGCACTGGTTTCAAAAGGGATTCCCACGGCGCCAATAGTCAACAAAACCTTAGAGTGTTGTCTACCTACAGTTAAAATTTCAGGTCAACAGCTTGTCGTTTGCCGGAGTTATTCAAAATTAAAATGTGGCACTCCAAAAAAAAAACCCTGTATGTATGTAAGAGAGGGCAAGTGTGCTGGTGAGATACCGGTATATGGGCTTACAATTTGGGCCGATGCGGTGAGAAATATGAGGGTTGGGGAAGTGTAGTTACAGGGCTAATGGCATCAAGTTCTTTGGATACAACACAAGCAACTAGTGAAAGTTTCCTTACTCTTATGTAGATATGGCGCCGCAGCAACGTGAAGACGCATCTGTTCGCGTCATTTTGTCTTGGGTTACCCTGCGTCGCTCCAATGTTGTTTCTCCCGACTCAGTTTGCATATCTGCGAGGAAGCAGAAGCAGCGCCTCACCCATGGTGGCACACGATGGCGACCTCTTTGCCCTTAGGGTGGTTGACATGGTTGCCGTGGTTCTCACGGAATTGACTGCAGTGGTCGCAGTGGTCTACTGCAATTGCAGCTGCTTCTACAGACTCTTCAGGAGGAGGAGGTTGCAGGTCAGGATCTATGCTCCTGTATACTGTTTGTGTGGCCCAATAAACAGCGCCATCCGTTGCTTTCTATTCACATTGGATACCGTTAGTCCGCCAGTACCCTCTATAACCAGTAATGGTCCAACCCCATATAATCAGCTACACCAGGAACGACACCAATAACTGAATATACGCACCATAGGCGCTATTGTACCTACGAGCACTGTTCATGTTACGGCCCAATCGCACAATGCCTCTTTGCGGGGTCTGGCTGCAACATGTACGTAATTTGGTGAACAAATCTTGTAAATATTTTGGTGCGCAAAAATATTCAGCCCCATACGTAGCATACCAGTAGACATTGCAATTGCTTGCAGTCGTCACCCGAGCGGAGCTGGAGCGTGGAGTTTCGACTGGCGCTGTCTGCCCTGATCATGGGCTTGCTGTCGTTTGCTTACATGCTCATAGCGTCATCCGAAGCGAAGCAGGTACACTGCCAAGCTGTTGCAGAGCTGTAGCACAGTACAGACACCATCACATGCTAGCACGTCCCTAGATTTTCGAAAGCCTCACGCCAGAATTGAGCGCAAGCAAAGTGCGTGCTTACCGATTTCTCGCGCGCAACGTGGTCAACTGCGTCAACCACACTTACACTCCCGTGTTGGTGACCGCTCTGTCGGTCCCACTGAGAAGAGAGCTGTTCGCAAGGAGCAACCGTCCCACAAGCGTGAGAGGAGGAAGCGGAAAGCGAAAGGAAGAATTTTCCGACCATAGAATGCTGGAAGACTAACTGACAAAAAGTCAAAAGTCGTGACAAGCACAAAGAATCGATAGAAGCCACCATCCACGATGCCTGAGACTCGAGGTGGATGATACCTAAACACTAACAGTATCCCAGTACAAAACGATACGTTCATTTGTGGGTTCAATTCCCACTGCGCCATTCGCCAATTTTTCGTCAACTTTTCAATAAAAACTGCAGTTTTTCGAAGAACAAGCTCGTTTCAAAAAGCACTTCACTTGAATTTGTTGTCTTTCATTCGAAACTTCAGTGCTTCGGCAGGGATTGGACGGTGTTTGGCTTCCTGGATTTCTTTAGCGGTTGCCCATTCCTTTGGAATCGGTGAAATCGCCGCACAAACTTCAATGATACGACGCCCCGTTATTGTCTCCTTTGTTGCATTGAAAAACTTTGCCAAGGGGGGGGGGAAGGGGGGAAGCTTCCCCCCTTCCCCCCCCCCCCCCCCTTGGCTACGCCACTGATACACACCCACATACATACATAAAACACGGCGATTATAGTATGAGATAGGCTGAATGAAGCATCAAACGCGTGTGACACAGTAATCAGGCAAGGTTGTATCTCTAGCACAAAACACAGTATTTACTTCGCGCAACGCAACGTAACGAGTCAGTAAACGTAACGCAACGTATTGTACGTTGGTTGCACTGTATCGCTATTGATTCAAATGTGGCTCCACTGAGTGCACAAAATTCTTTTGGGTTTACGTCTTGGTGACACTTGTAGCACGGTACCTTTCATTTGTCGCAAATCAAGTCTTTGACAAGGTGAACAAGGAAAACCAGCACTTCGATGAGTGAAATTGCCGATACTCCAAAAATCAAGTTGGTCAAGCCGCCTTGATGCGAGAGGAAGCTGGTTATCTAGAGCGAGTAACGCACCACTTTGCGTTTGAACGCACGCACGCACGCACGCACGCACGCACGCACGCACGCACGCACGCACGCACGCACGCACGCACGCACGCACGCACGCAGCGCGCGCGCGCGCGCGCGCGCCGCCGCCGCCGCCGCCGCCGCCGCCGCCCCGCCGCGCCCGCCGCCGCCGCCGCGCGCGCGGCCGAGCACGCACGCACGCGCGCGCGCACGCACGCACGGACGCACCGCGCACGCACCCACGCACGCACGCACGCCAAGCACGCACGCCAAGCACGCACGCCAAGCGCGCACGCACGCACGCACGCACGCACTTGCTTCAACAAAACACCGAACCTACCTCGTAGACTGGCTTCTCCACAACGACGAGTGTCTGAAGGCGGTTGAAGAAGACCTCGACCGAGACGCGCTGGTCGACGAGCGCCTTTCTGCACCACTCCCTCTCCAGGCGCATGCCGCGCAGCTCCGCGCAGTCGGGCGGCTGAATGACGTGACGAGTGCTGAATGCTGTGCGAACCAGATTTGTTCATGAGGCAATAGGCACAGTGCCAATGCGACACAGTGTGTTTAGTGCACATTGACGCTGTCTGTCAAGTACACGTCCACAGTCCACTGTAGTACTGTATACAGTACCAACACCAATAGTATGCATGTGCATTTAAAGTACGGGTGTTTGCGACTATGCCTTTTTGCGCACTCTCACCAAGTCGATGAAGTTCGTCTTGTAGACCGCGACGGAGAAGTCGCTTTGGCTAAAGGTTGAACTGTGTGGTGCGATCTATTCAAGTATAAGCGATCTATTCAAGTATAAGCGAGTCCAACAGGTATTCGCGCGACTCTAAGTCTAATTCACCATGAGTCTGAGATACAGTGTACTACTACTACCTCTACCTACTATCTCTACAACCATCCGTACATAAAGTTTTCTTGTACCGACCCTAATTGCCCCCCGGGGGCTTTTTTCGTTCGGCTCTAGGGGGTGTATATTATGGGGG
The DNA here is from genome assembly GCA_030248085.1 of Paralinhomoeus sp. GSCO2_6. NCBI lineage: Eukaryota > Metazoa > Nematoda > Chromadorea > Monhysterida > Linhomoeidae > Paralinhomoeus > Paralinhomoeus sp. GSCO2_6. Next base: position 7,888 of record JASAMY010000659.1, on the reverse strand, counting down.
GGGCTATTGGGGTTGTGGCTCTGGTGTGAGGTGGGAAGATGTGTGGGCGAAAGGGCGCGTGGAGGCGTTTTTAAGGGAAAAAGGCGCTGTGCCACCGCTGGTACACTCTAACACACTCTCCACACTCTCACATACCATACGTGTACATACATACCATACGCGACCATACATACGTACACCCAGACATGGAAACATGTGCGTTTTAGACGATGGTCCTTTAGGAGGTAGTTATAGGGGGGGGGGGCTTATTAACTCAAAGTGGTCTTGGGAGAGGTACATTATTGGGGGGGCTAATTTTGGGGGGGCTAATTAAGGGTTTGCGGTAGGTAGTCTCGCCGCCCCGTGCACATGGCGCAGAATTGAAATGAGGTGAAGGCCAAAATACTAGAGCAGCACTACGCAATTCCAAAGCCCGAACCTGCAGGCTAAGGGACAGTAGCATCCTTCGGAAGGGTCGACTGTCGCCTCGTTGACATCTTTGACGCAAGCCACTAAAACCAACGGAGGTTGAGCACAGCCAGTAAAAATTGCGCCACGTGTACCGAAGCCCAGTCAGGCAGAGCAACACTGCTACAGGTGCATAGGTACAATATGTACATACCTCCTACCCCCCCATCGCCCCTTCCAAATTGTTGTCCCACGTAATTATTCCCCATTAGCCCCCTACCCCCCCCCCCCTCATGCCCAACTGAAATAATTATAGTTCCAGCTGGCTAATTAGAGCGTTTACCGCATTGACAAGGATTCAGGCACTATTGTACGCGTATTCTCTGTGTAACGTGAAATACAAACTGCCGACTGTCATCGATGGTGCAGACGTTGGCCCCGGCGGGATGGGCGAATTGGGCGTCGAAGCAGCCGCACACGGCCCGCAGGCGGTTCTGATGGCAGCTCTGCACGCAGTCCTGGGCCGAGTACGCGGAGCTGCGACTGTAGTAGGCGGACGGCTCTGGCGGCTCGCGGGCGCACTGCCCGTACGCGCCTCCCAGCCTCTCCAGCCGGTCCTAAACATCGCAGGGCATCCTGCTACGCACAAATACAGTACATACAATGGAGCTACATGTATACAGAACGTAGTGAGCGTACCATGGACAGGGCCAGACTGGTGAGTTTGCCGGGACGAGCGACGTACGTGGGCGAGCTCGCGGAAGCCAGCTCGTCCGCTGGGTGAATCTTGATTCTGAACGGTCTGTGCGTGCGTGCGTGCGTGCGTGCGTGCGCGGCGGCGGCGTGCTGCGTGCTGGCGTGCGTGCGTGCGTGCGTGCTGGCGTGCGGCCGTCGGCGGCGAGGGCGGGAGGCGGCGTGCGTCGGGACTGGCTCGCTTACACGAAGCCGGCGGTGTCGGTCCAGCCGATGTAGTCCGTCTGCAGGAGCTTCAGCGTCACCTTCAATCCCAGTTCGCTGCCAGCCCCGCTGAGGAGAAACGGTTGTTGGTTCCTGGTCTCGTTGACGAGGTTGAACACGAAACAGTTGCCAAGAGCAGGGTCGTGGTTCACCACCGTTAGGTCGCGTCTGCAGTTGACTACAATCACATGCGTACCCACCTGTCACAGGCATACCTAGGTATATGTACATAGGCGGAACGCACCACGTCGTTCGGTTAAAACTAAACACAAAACAAATTTCATTGTGCAGTGGTTCTACAATGTTGACTGTACTGGGAGTCAGCTATGTATATAGGGTGTGTGCAGTGGGGATCCTAAACGATGTCCAATCCGCACCCAATGTCGCACTGCCGCTGGTCAAAGACGCAGGACTCAAAAAGGTCTTCGGGCAGCCAGCTGAGGTTTCTCCTCAATTCTTCAGACTTGCCAGTCAGCACGAAGGGCATCGCTCGCTTCAGCACCGCCATCTCAGCCACCGTGTTCTTGGTCAGTGCTTCCTAAATGGAACATGCTTCCTGTGCTGGATCCTGCGTTGACATGTGGGAGTTCAACCTGGATGATGTCCTGCAAGGGTCCGCTGGGAAGCAGCATGGCTTTGCCCATGGCGATGGACTCCAGATCCGTCTCGCAGAGGGCTCCAGTGTGCTCGCCGCTGCAGCTGCAGTTGAACGCGCCCCGTCCGAGCTGCAGGCAAGAGGCCGACGCGTCCAACCGGTTGCAGGGACTGCTGGAGCAAGGGTCCACCTCTGCAACCGGTTTCTACTTAGGAAAGGACCGAGGAACAAAGGTATTGTATAGGGAGGACAGCCTACGAATTTCACACAGTCGTCCAGTAAATCCAGCAAGACAGTCGCAGCTGTAAGAGTCGACGTTGTCGACGCAGACGCCGTCGTTGTGACAGGTGCCACTTGAGCAGTTGTCAACGTCTAAACGCATGCGCACCAAGAAATTTCTGCAACACTGACATCACATCAACTGGCCTGCAAATCCCAGTTATTCTCTACACCATGACCACAGCGTATCCCCACGTACGTACAGTGTACAAGACGCACTACACAATATACAAGGTTGTCCACGGGGCAACGTCCATCTTCTGACTGCTCGCTACTTGTTCTTCCAACGCCCTTTTCGAAATTTTACTTTGTTGTGGCGTACACCTTTACTTGGATGTGTTCAAAGTTTCAGTTAAATCTGTTCAACAAACAATCTTTTATTCATTTATGCGTCGAATCATTCGCTTTCAAAGTGCCCAATGTCTACAACAATGCATTGTGGCGCATCCATCTGCGTCATCACAACAAAAATTCGAGCGCAACTGGACGTTAAAGTGTCAGAAGGCATTTTTCATTGACTCTTTTATCTCCGGAACAGTCAAGCAGCGCTGGAAATTTACAAGTTTCTTTGGCAATCCTTGACAGATAAGAATCGAGCCGATGTCAGGTCATGCGACCTTGGTGGCCAGTCAAAAGGCATTGCTGAACCACTAAAAATGATGCATAAAACGCTCCACCTTTTCGACGCCCAGTTGTGCTCGTCGTGCCCAGTTCGCTAAAAGGCATCGGTGTAGACATTGTGCACTTCAGAAATTAATGATTCGATGCATACATGAATAAAACATTATCTATCTATATTACTAAAGCACAATGTTTGTCTGTCTGTGTGTGTGTGTGTGTGTCTGCAACGCAGCCCAGAGAGTTGTGCTGGATGGATCGAGCTGAAATTTTGCATGAAGCTGCCTTGGCACATTTCACCGTCAAAATAAGAGTGGCACTTCTGAAACTACCGTAATCCGTGAGTTATGCAAATTTCGCGTACGTGTTTGATCGAATTTGAGAATTCAGTGTCAATTCTGCTTGGGATATATGTAATCGACCGTGCTGATCACGAATATCACATCCGTTTTCCAGTGCGATACCGTAATCGCGAGATACGATGCATTGAATATGCAAATTGCGCTTGATCGAATTTGAGAATTCAGTGTGCAAATCTGCTTTCGGATATACGTTTAAATCCACCGTGGTGATCACGAATGGGGCATTCGTTTTCCAATCTGCTACAGTAATGACAAGATATAGTATTAGCCTTTTCTACAGTAGTACCGCTGTTTGTGGCGTTCTGTCTCCAATGCAGCACAGAGTTCTGCTGGATGGATTGAGTTAAGCTTGCTTGGCACATTTTACCATCAAAATAAGAGTGGCACTACTGAAGCTATCGTTAAGATCGTGGTTATGCAAGAATATAACTGAATTATATGAAAATACAGGCACATTTTATGCGCGCTTCTGACTTATCAGAAGTGTTTAGAAAACAGTTCTGTACAGATCAATGGTGTAGTGGTTATGATGTCGTTACTTTTCTGTAGGTCCTGGGATCAAACTCTGCCATAAAAATACTTGAAACTTTTTTGTTTATAACTTTTTTGTTTTGCACGTGTTTATGCTATAAAAACGTTGAACTTTTTGTTATTTTTTATTTTGTTTTACAGGTGTTAACGCTATAAAAACTTGTATTACACGCACATGCACGCACGCACGCACGCGCACGCACGCACGCACGCACGCACGCACGCACGCACGCACGCACGCACGCACATGCCATGCACACGCGCACGCACGCACATGCACGCACGCGCACGCACGCAAGCACGCACGCACGCACGCACGCATGCATGCACGCACGCATGCACGCACGCAGGCACGCTCGCACACGCATGCACATGGACATGGACACGTGCATGCACGCACGTGCACTGCCATGCACGCACGCACGCGCACGCTCGCGCGCACGCACGCACACACACAGGCGGACACGCGCACGCACGCACGCACGCACGCACGCACGCACGCACGCACGCGACGCACGCACGCACGCACGCACGCACGCACGCACGCACGCACGCACGCACGCACGCACGCACGCACGCGCACGCACGCACGCACGCACGCACGCACGCACGCACAGTTTCATGAGTGGGCGCACCGCACCCATGTTCACGCTGATGTATGTGTTAAGCGTTTTAGTGGTGCGTTGTTTTCACTTTTTCTCGGCGTTTAAGCACTGATCGTCAACGCATTTTACAACGTAATAAATTAAAAATTGTGGTCACTTTCGCCCGGTCCAATGGCCCGATGTAACTTGGATTTCCCCAAAAAAGAAAACGGCTGAAAACAATTGATGCGTAACGTTCGCTGCTGCGTTCGATGAAAACTTTCTTAATTTTAGGCTTTGCTTAGGCTTAGTCCAGCGAGACTTTGCTTGCGCTTATGCTTTGATTTGAGCTTAGTCTTATGCTTCGCTTAGGCTTAATTTCGGCTTAGGTTTCGGGCGGAGCGGACGCGGCACGCAACAATTGTGTTTTTCCAAAAAAACGACGTAAGGAAGAACTAAGCCCAAGCCCGCCGAAAAACGCCCGCTCACGGCGCGCCCGGAAGGGAATCGGAAGCGTCGGACAGCGATCCTAGCTTAGAGCAGATCCAAAGGCCTTGCACAAGCAGGCAGGATGAGAGCGCCACTTTGGCAAGTCGCTCAAAGGCGAAGAGAGGCCATTCACAATTTTCGAGGAGTTGTCTTACAAAGCGGTCAAGGAGGTTTAGAAGAAGTGTATTATTTAAGTTTTGCAATGGCGCTCAATTGCTTTGCGCGGTTCAATTATTTACAGCAGCCTACCGAGCAGTGGGGTATGGCGCATGGACAAGGCCGATCGGGAAGCTGCAGCACTACGCCTGCAGATCACGATGCATGAACATATGTAAGCAACCATGCAGATTACCAGAAAAAGCCAATTATTGTTAGCTGGCTCTGGAAGGGCTTTATTAAAAACAATTAGCCTGCCACCACTAAATATGGGATTTATGAGTGCTTTCTCTGCTAAAAATGGTATAGTGCCAAATTTTTACTATCGAATGTAATGACTGGAGATGTAATGACGCATTAATAAAGCGTTACAACAAAAAAAAAGGTAAACTGTTTTCCTGTATTGCAGAAGTGCATTGGTTGCATTGGTTGACTTCCTTTGGCTTTTGCTGCAGCACTTTACAGATTCGTCATTGTTGCTTTTCAACTGAGCATTTGCAGCATGATTTTATGACACATTGTATTGATGATGAGTCATCACAGAGGACATAAATATTAATATTGAACCCACTTCGGAGCACTTTGCAAAGCAGGAGTCCTAGAGTTGAAGCGGCTAGTATTCTAAAGCACAGATGTTTGTCTGTGTGTTGAACGCAGCCCAGAGTTGTGCGATGGAATTGAGCTGAAATTTTGTATGAAGCTTCTTTGCCACAATTCACCGTCAAAATAAGAGTGGCACTTCTGAAACTACCGTAATCCGTGAGTTATGCAAATTTCGCATAGTGTTTGATCGATTTTGAGAATTCGTGTCAAATCAGCCCTCGGACATATATAATCGACCATGCTGATCACGATATCAAATCCGTTTTGCTGTGCGATATCGTAATCGCGAGATATGGCACATTGAATATGCAAAATGCGTTTGATCAAATTTGAGAATCGAGTGTAAATCAGTTTTTAGGACATGTGTAATTGACCACGCTGATCACGACTCTGGCATTCGTTTTCACATCCACTACAGTAATGACAAGATACAGCACTATCCTTTTCAACAGTAGTAGCGCTGTTTGTGGGCTCTGTCTGCAATGCAGAGCAGAGAGTTGTCGTAATTGATAGAGCTAAAATTTTGTGAGCAGCGGGCTTGGCACATTTCACCATCATACAGTGGCCAGATTTTCCCGGTAGCTCCCTTAATTGGAGATATGCAAATTGCGCATAGGTGTTTTATCGAATTTGAGAATTCAGTGTCAAATCGGCTTGGGACATGTGTGCAACTACGACGCTGATCACGACTCTGGCATTCGTTTTCACATCCGCTACAGTAATGACAAGATATAGCACTATCCTTTTCTACAGTAGTAGCGCTGTTTGTGGGCTCTGTCTGGAATGCAGTGCAGAGTTGTGCTGAACTGAGTGAGCTGAAATTTTGTGAACAGCTGGCTTGCATTCGACCATCGTACAGTAGCAATATTTTCCGTAGCTACCGTAATCTGGGAGATATGCAATATGCTTCTTTGGGACATACGTAATTTGACCATGCTGATCACGAATATCACATCCGTTTTTTCTGTGGGATACCGTAATCACAAGATATGAGACATTGAATATGCAAATTGTAAATGTTGTGAGTTGTTGCATGTTTCAAGTTGAGGATAAAAATAGCACGAACATACCTATGCGAACGCGCACGCATGCACGCACGCATGCACGCACGCACGCACGTGCACACGCACGCACAGACACGCGCGGACGGACTCGCGCACGTGCGCACACGCGCACATGCACGCACGGACTCGCGCGCGCGCACGCACGCACACGCGTGTATGCCTAAGCGTAAGCCTAAGCGTATAAGCCTGGGCCTAAGCCTAAGCCTGAGGATGGGGTGTGATCATGCTTTAGTGTTAGCGTTTTTGTGGTGCGTTGTTTTAGTTTTTTTTTTGTGTTGAAAACGGCTGAAAACAATTGATGCGTCCGCTGCGTCCGATGAAGGCTTTCTTAATTTTAGGCTTCGCTTAGGCTTAGTCCAGACTTTACTTTAGTCCAGTTTATGTTTAGGCTTTTGCTTTGGATTTGGATTATGCTTCGCTTAGGCTTTGGCTTCGATTTGGTTTCGGACACAGCGGACGCGGACGAAACAATTGTGTTTAGCCAAAAAAAGCGACGTAAGGAAGACCGAATAAAACGTCCAGTCCAGTCCAGTCCTCAAGCCCAAGCCCGCCGAAAAACGTCCGCCCTCGGCGCGCCGGGAGGGAATCGAAAGCGTTGGACAGCGATCCTAGCTTAGAGCAGGTCCAAAGGCCTTGCACAAGCAGGCAGGATGAGAGCGCCGCTTTGGCAAGTCGCTCCAAGAGGAAGAGAGTCCGTTTACAAATTTCGACGAGTTAGTTCTACAGAGCGGTCAAGGAGCTTCAGAAGAAACGTATTATTTAGTTTCTCAATGTCGCTCAAATGTTGAGCGGTGCAATTATTATGGCAGCCTACCGAACAGTCAGCGGCGCGTGCACAAGCCGATCAGGAAGCTGCAGCACTGCGCCTGCAGATCACGATGCATGAACATATGTGAGCAACCATGCAGATTACAAAAAAGCCAATTATTATTAGCTGGCTCCGAAGGGCTTATTAAAACAATTAGCCCACTGCCTATATGGGATTTATGGTGTGTCTGCTAAAGATGGTATAGTGCCAAATTCAGACTATCGAATGTAATGACTGGAGATGTAATGACGCAAGAATTAATATTTATATATTTTTAAAATTTCTGTTTTCCTGTATTGCAGAAGTGCATTGGTTGCATTGGTTGACTTACTTTGGCTTTTGCTGCAGCACTTTACAGATTCGTCATTGTTGCTTTTCAACTGAGCATTTGCAGCATGATTTTATGACACATTGTATTGATGATGAGTCATTACAGAGGACATGTAAAATATTGA
>JASAMY010000577.1:0-36291 GCA_030248085.1 Paralinhomoeus sp. GSCO2_6 | reverse complement strand
GCAGTGCAAACAAGCCGGGCTCGTCGCGGATGTCCTCGGCAAATGTCCACCCTGAAACACCCCCTCTCTCTCTCTCTCTCTCGAGCGTCGGCGCAGCGCACAACTGGGGGCTCAGGGCGGACGAGCCTTGGTTCGAATGCAGCCGACGCACATGTTGGCCGCGTTCGGCTCGATCAGTACGCCGCACTCGCAGCAGAGAATTCGCGCCGTTCCACCGTCCGCCGACGACTCCCACTCCTTCTGCAGCGCCTGGTGCTCGTCCATGGCAACACAGACAGCAGGATTCAATTCAATGGAACTCGCCTCCTCAAGGCGTAGGACAAAACACGCGCTCCGCGCTCCGCGCTCCGCGCTCTGCGCTCGTGCGCTCGTGCGCTCGTGCGCTCGTATATGGTATTCTGAAAAAAGCAACCGCATTTCACAATTTTCCGCACGTAATACAATGTGTTGACACACTGTAGCATAAAACGACAATGTTTATGCACGTTGCGACTATTCCTGAAGATGCTGTGACCGATTCCACTCTTGAATTCTTTGAACTGCGGATGACACTTGAACCAGTCGCATTCCAAACAGAACCGGGGCAACAGAAGAACAGCCTAACAGCACAACAAGAACAAGAACGCTACAACAAGTATAGAAATGCATCGAAGGGGTCCCCTTCGTCCCTGTTGGCGGCTGGTGTCTCGTTGTCGGCAGAGACGGACTTTAAAAAAAATAAAAATAAATAAAAAAAAAAAAAAAAAAAAAAAAAAAAAAAAAAAAAAAAAAAAAAAAAAAAAAAAAAAAAAAAAAAAAAAAACAAAAAAAAAAAAAAAAACAAAAAGCAGGCGACCTTGGGCGGAGATATTCGGCCGCGAGTTCACCGTTGGGCGACAGAAGCGAGTCCGCAGGCGGGCCTCGCCGACAGGCCCAACGCGCAGTCCTTCGACGCGTGTGCCCAGTCGCTGTGCCCTTGAGAAGATCAGCTCGGCCGACAGCAGCGGTCTCTCATTACTACGCGGCATCAAAGAGATCTTCCCGGAAGGCGCGCTCTATGGCGCCATGTTTGCATGGGCATGTGCATGATGATGATGATGATGGAGTCCTGTCCCTCAGCGCCTCGACGCTTCTGGAGGAATCGTGAAAGTGGAGGATGACCCAAAAAAAGGATGATGGAAAGAGGATGAGGAAGAGTTTTTAATGGATGACGAGGCAGGAGGCAGGAGGGGCTGGAGAAGTGCGCGTCCAGTCAGACGCCGAGCTGCTCAACTTCGACTGCTCATGCCAGAAGAGGGGCGACGCCTGCATTCTTCTGCGCCCACTCCTTGGCTGTCGCCAGTACAGCGTTGCAGTGCACCCCTTCCACGCCCTCAACAGGCGTGTCAAAGAGACTGCGCCGCTCTGAAGCACATCAAGTCCAGTGCTCTCGTATTTACCAGCACATGCAATGTAACGTAAATCCTGAAAATAGTGCCCCCGGGTCGTATTGTTTCAACCTCCGCCCCCACCGGGGCTACTATTACCCTCTTACCCTTGTACCCGGGTTACTATTAGATGATTGACGGTAGGTAGGTATATATCCATTGTACCGTAACTGTATGGTCTGCTAAGTCACCAGCTCTTCAAACAGATTCCGGCCAGAAGAAACGCAAAGGAGGTTCGATGGGCCGTTCGTAGACCGCGCCCACAAACATCGGCCACGTGGCGCCGCCGGCCTTCCTCTTTGGCACGAGCGGCGAGCGCTTCTACTCGCGACTGCGGCTGCCAGACGATGGCGCCATCGGCGGACGAGCTCCAGAGGGTGCCGCAAGGGGCCACGACGCAGCCGTTGCAGCGCTTCCAGGACTTGGAGCAGCCGTTCGTCATCAGGAGCCTCAAGGCCTTCCTGAAAGAAAAGAAGGTGCCCAGACTGGCCAGCACCGCACCAAAAAGTGCTGGGGCTGCAAGGTTCCTAGACTTGCGCCCTCCTCCTCCTCTTGCGCCCTCTCTCACGCCGCCCTCTAGAATCGAATCGGCTGGAAAAGGATCCGCCGCCGTTTGACGTTGTGTTCGTGCACAAGGAGCGGCACCCTTTCGAGGACTCCGCGGGAACTGGAGCGCTGGACGGCGCAGAAGCAGGATTGCGCCCTGTAATTTCGAGCACGAGTCAGTCAAATGGCCGTGTCGCTTGTCGAATGCAAACTGGCGCGTGTTCCAGCTGCGTCGTCAAGAGGTAAGCGCCATGCTTCGGCAAGAACATGGTCAAGATGCTCTTCGAAGGCGATGCCTCTCGTCGGCGAAAAGCACTGCAAACACGCGAAGGCGCACTTCTCGGCATCGATTTGAATGATATCTATATGTATTGAGCAGATGTCAAAGCTAAATCCGCCCTCCGTAATCCGTAATCCGTATACACCTCTAGTAGTCAAGCGGTCGGGTTCATCTGGGTTGGGCTCCGCAGATGCCCACTCGCGACGTGTACAGCGTGCCACCCCCTAGTCGCGTTCTCTCGTTTTTCTCGATCTCTGTTGATCTCTCTCGTCTCTCTTGTTGATCTCTCTCGTCTCTCTCTCGCGCGCGTGCCCACTTCCTTAGTCATATATTCTATGGTGCAATGAGAGCGCGTACGCCCGCAGGTCGTCCCGTTGTGACGTGCGCTCCGGCGCGAGCACCCGCGGACGCTGCCGCGGCCCAGCCGATAAAGAGCGGCGATGTAGAAGCGGAATAATCACCCTAGTGTCACTAGCTAGCACTAGCTGCCTGCCCAGCGCTAGGCAAGCAGCGGCGCAGGCGCGCCTACATCTCAACTCCCTACATACGTTAAGAAGGTTGTAGGTGCGTAGCCCACCGCCGGTGGTCATAAATTGCGCGGTGCGCGTACCTTTTTTTGTCCCGTTCCGAGAAAAAACTCGTCTCAGCACCACCACCCACCGCCTGGAATAAAAAAAATGAGCAGACCAAAAAGAAAAGACCAGATGACGGCGTCCTGCAGTCCGTCTTGCCACGACGAGCGACGAGCCGCCAACGGACGAAGGGGACCCCTTCGATGCATTTTTATTGTTGTTGTAGCGTTCTTGTTCTTGTTGTGCTGTGCTGTTGAGCTGTTGTGCTCGTTGTGCTCGGAATGCGACTGGTTCAAGTGTCATCCGCAGTTCAAAATTCAAGTGTGGAATCGGTCACAGCATCTTCAGGATAGTCGCAACATCCATAAACATTGTCGTTTTATGCTACAGTGTGTCAACACATTGTATTACGTGCGGAAAATTGTGAAATGCGGTTGCTTTTTTCAGAATACCGTATACGAGCGCAGGAGCGCACGAGCGCACGAGCGCAGAGCGCGGAGCGCGGAGCGCGTGTTTTGTCCTACGCCCGTTCACGCACCCTGGAGGCCAGAGGTGTAACTGGCCATCGAAGCTGAGTGGGGGTGAATCTGGGATTTTTCAAAAGTTGCTGGGGGGTGACCTGCACGGCCAAATTTGATACAATTTCTCTTTTTCCAGCCTCAATAATGACCTAGAAAATGCTTCGTGAATGCTGAAAACACAGCGCCGCAGGCAAAAATTTGTGAATTTTTAGCCAAAAACGCGCTCCGTTGGAGCAAAAAAAACAGCGCCGCAGGCAAAATTTGGTGATTTTTTGGCCGAAAACGCGCCCAAAAGACTCCAAAATGGTCTGTAGGTGCGTAAAATACAGCGCCGCAGGCGAAATTTTTGACATTTGGACAATAAATGCTGCTCACAGGCCTGAAAAACACCTTGGAAAGTATGAGAAACACAATTCAGCCATAGGGGTAACCTGCAGTCAGTGCAGGATCGACTCAAGCGGGGGGGGGGTGGTCCTACTTTTTGTGCAGGATTGACCGAAGCTGGGGGGTGAACCCTACCTACACCCTACCCAGTTACACCTATGCTGGAGGCTCGCAGTCGCAAGCATACCTGTAACTGGGTCTGGCAGAGTGGGGGGGGGGGGTAGCTGGCCGATTTTGGGGAGAGGGGGTCTCCAGAGCAAAAAGTGGGGGGGGGTAGCTGGCAATTGTTTGAGTTATAATGGTACTTTTTGGTCTAAAATGGGTATAAAAAGGGTGTAAACAGTGTTATTTAGCTGTTATATGGTAATATAACACTGAAAAGCACTGAAAAACACAAAAAGTTACTCTCCTTTATCGTTTTACACATGACGAAAATCCTTTGGGAAAATTCTGGGGGGGGGGGGTCGGGGGGGAGTTGGGGGGTGGTTGAAAAACTAGTGGGGGGCCCCCAAAGCCCCCCCAACCACCCCCCCAGTTACAGGTATGGTCGCAAGAGGGGTGTGGACTGTGCTGTGGCTGAGAATGTCAGCAGCGTTGGGCAGCACGTCAGTGGAGCGACTGACTCAGTTGAAGCAGGAGACGGTGGCGCTGTTGGAGCGGAGCGTCAAGTCGCTGCCCTTCGACTGTCCAGCGGCTGCAGCGGAGAGCGGCGGTGTGGTCAAGCAGCAGGACTACAGAAGTCGACACGTCGTGGCGCTTCAACAAGTTAGCGCGCGCCGTGAAGGTACCCCGATGACGACACGCGTAAAGAAGACGTGAATGTTTGCAGTTTGAGACGGACTGCAACGACGGGGTGTCTACCAGCGAACTGGGGGACTGGCGAAGGTTCGCTGCTGCTTTCAACCACACATGCACGCACGCACGCACGCACACGCACGCACGCACGCACGCACGCACATACACACACACACTTGAGACTTGTACCACTCGCCCTGCCATCGCGATTGAAACTGTAACCCTGTACATACAACACTTGTGCGTACGTACCGTACCGATTACGACATCTTCTCTTGCGTGTCAGTCACGAACTATGTAGTCGATTGATCTCAAAATTTGTGCACACTCTTCAGCCACTGATGTAGAAAGACGAAACTGTGTTCAGCGTCGAATTGTCGGAGCAGAAAAAGTGCTTCGAGGAGGCGAAGGCGGTGGGGGAGGGGCTGAGGGGCGCCGCGGGATCGCTGGGCAAGCTCCGCCAGAGCTATGAGGGTGAGGAGGCGACTGCCTGCGCTTTAGACTCGTTATTTTGACACCACCGCACAGCAGAGGGCCGTAGACAATCACAAAGTCAGTCAGTATCAAAAGTGCATATCAGCGGTATCATTGCAGAATGGTGGGAGCGCAGTTGATCGTTGTTGCTGCGGTTTCAGAGGTGGCGGCTCGGACATCGAGTCTCCATGACGCCTGCGAGCAGCTCATGAGCGACGAGACCCAGTTGGCCGACTGCGCCGAGCAGATTCGCGTCCGTCTCCGCTACTTCGACAACGCAGCGCAAGTTGCACAGGTGCCCCCCCCGCCCGCTGTGTCCAAGTTTGGGAACCTTTTCCCACCAATGGAATTTCCAGAAGCTCAACAGCGCCCATTTCTCCGTGAGCGGACAGAACTTTATTCACTTGCTGGCCAGCATCGAGGAGTGCCTTCTGTTCCTAGAGCAGCACGTGAGTGGCCGGCTCGAAAGAGTGAATGTCCCGCGCAAGTCGAGCTTTTCGAAATTCGAAATTTCAGCCCAACTACAGGGAATCTCAGTTGTACGTCCAGAAGTACCGCCAGTGTCTGGCTCGCGCCTTTCTGGCCGTCAAAACCAAATTTCTGCAGTTGCTCAAGACGAGCGCCGACGGCGTCAAGGAGAAGTTGGTAGGGCGGGTATTTTGGTGCTTTTTTGGCGGGAAAGCAAAACAGAAAGTCGTAGAGCGCTGCCGACGTGAACGAGGACTCGTTCACGCTTCTCTACGGCCAGTTCGCGACGCACTCGCAGGCGGCGAAGGCGCTGAGCTGCGTGCTCGAGGAGCGGGCCGCGAAGAGCGAAGAGTGCGTGCGTCCATGCTCTTCTTGCCTTGAATTTGCCTAATTCTCTGGCCAGCCTATAGGGCGCAGTCGACGCTCGCCGACTGCCATCAGGCTTTCTTCCGCGAGAGGGATGCGGTCATTCGACCGGTGGTCACCAAGTCACTGGAGGAGCTCCAAGCCAAGCACGGCTCCAGCTCATGCACGCTCGTGCGTGCCCTGACCTTCTTTCTAGACCAGTGGCATATCTGAGGGGGTAGATGGCCAGAATGGGAACGTTTGAAATAGCGTCCAAATAGGTACTTTTGTGTCTTAAAATATGTGCCTATAGAGGGTTATTTAGCTGCATTATGGTCATAGGCGCTGCGTTAGCATTTACTTTTATCGTTCTCTAGTCAGGTAGAAAAAACAACTTGAAAATGGCTGGGGCTGGATGGACCCGCCCCCCCAGTTACAGATGTGACCAGTGTTCCCCTGTCGATCGTTCAGATGCGTTCCGTCTGCAGCTTCCTCCTAAGACTCTGCCAGGACGAGCACCGCCTCTTCCACCAGTTCTTCTCCAGACCAACCGGCGAATTCGCGTGCGTCTCTCTCTTTCCATTGTCTGCTTTTCATCAGCTCACATCATTTGGTGTGAGAGAGGGAGGGGGTTGGAAGAGCGCTGGTCGAATTGCAGGGACTTCACCGAGCGTCTGTGTCGCCTGTTCTACGACACGGTCCGACCGACGGTGATCCACATTCCCCACCTGGAGACGCTGGCCGAACTCTGCGCCATTCTCAAAGTCGAGAATTTGGAGGAGAAGTGCTCGACAACCGCTCAAAGTCCGATCTTTCTCTTCCTTCCCTCCCCCCCCCCCCCCCCCCGAGGGTTGGGATTTATTGCAAGACTTTCGAGATACGAACAATCGCTTTTCTTCAAGATCAGAGGTCGCTTGCTTGAGACTAGTAGTAGCAGTAGAGCTTGGGATTGGGACTTCAGCTGGCGTGTACGACGGCTTCGTTCGTGTCGCGGTGGAGCTTCTGGGCGACGTGGGCGAGCGATTGGTCTACCGGACGAACATCTACGCGCAGAAGGACATCGGGGGCTACAAGGCGGCGCCCGGCGACCTAGCCTACCCCGAGAAACTCGAGATGATGCAGGTGATCAACTTTTTTTATTTGCGAAACTCAGAGACATGGGCGAACAAATGTCCCCGCAAAGTGCACCGAAATGCCTCCTTAGCCAGGCGCGACCGCTTAGAGCATAGCGCAAAAAGGCGGGGAAGAGGCAGCGGCAACGGAGCAGTCAAACGGCGTCGTCTCAGCGGCGGACCTTCACGGCTTCTGGTACCCCACCGTCAGAAGGAGCGTCCTCTGCCTGTCGAAAATCTACAACTCGCTGGACGTTGGTCACTTTTTACTTTATTTCTGCTGGGGTAAGATGAATGTCAGCGGAACGTTTAGGCGGAGGTGTTCCAAGGCGTGTCGCTGGAGGTCTTGGCAGCGTGCATTCAGTCGCTACAAGATGCCTCTCAACAAATTGCCGCTAAAAAGGTGGGCTTGGATGATTTTGTTTTTTTTTCTGAATAATTTGTCCGTGGGCTTGGATGATTTTGTTTTTTTTTTCTGAATAATTTATCCGATTTTCAGCGCCAGCTAGACTCTCAACTGTTTCTTGTGAAACACCTGCTCATCTTGCGCGAGCAGACGAACCCGTTTCGAAATCACATGAACGCGCCCATAAAGGACACGTCTGTTGACTTTTCCAAAATCAGAGGTACATTAGCTAGCTTGCCATGGAGAATGGCTCGCGATTCGAATAGTATTGCTAATCAGACGCGGTATTAGCTTTAGACTCGGCGATGAATCTTCTGCAGCAAAAAGACCGCTGGTTCGCGCTCGGCAGCAACAACGCCTTTCTGGAATTCCTCTTTCAGGTCTGGACGGTTCTCAATGCAACCTTTGTGTTCTCCAGTCACAACTGAGTAATGCAGCTGCAGCACACTGCTTGGACGGCTAACTCCACCAGTCGTTCTTTAAATTTACCGTTCTCCACCCCCCCCCCCCCCCCTGCAGAATTTTTTTTAAAACTATTTTCAGCCTGTCTAAACCTGTCATTGAAAACCTGTGTTTTAAAAACCTGTGAAAACATGTGGTACTATGTTTTGAAGGGGGCGGGGTGAGTGAGTGCAATACAAATGTTTTAGTTGGTGTAGAAATAAAAACTGTTTGGCCAGTTTATGGGTTCGTGGAGTTTTCCGTGACTGCTCTGTTTGTGGTTGTGGGCTAGCATGGGCGGCTTGCAGGTGCCTGTGCACGTGCTGGAGGAGAGCACGGACGGCCGGAAGGTGGTGGACCTGGAGCTGAAGAGGGCCTGCCAGCTGCTCATCAACCACTGCTGCGACGCAGTACTCGCTGACATCAACGAATTCGTACACAAGGTGCTGCTATTGGCGATAACTTTATTGGAACGCTTACACGCCACTTGTGCCCCGTACACAATCACTTGAGATTGGACCAGACCTGTGACACCGGTCAGGCGGATTTGTGGGGGGGGGGGGTCACCACCGGACCCAAAAGTGGAAAATTGCGCACCAAAATTGCGTCTAAATAGGTACCGTTGACAGATAATCGCCCAGGGTATGAACGGTGCGATCCCTTGCCCAAGGGGACTCAGTGGTACCGGCTCCGCTGCTCCAGGCAGCGCTTCAGAAGCTTGCAATGTCTCAGGCGGAAGTGTACTTCGAGATGACGAAAGGGGAGAAGGAGCGTAAGGGCTTCGCGACACCCGAGGCGGCCAACTCGGTGGCCTCGCACGCCTTCCGACAGCTCAAAGACTCCATGCCGCAGCTGAAGAGCTCCCTGCGACTCTACATCGCCAATAGGGACACCGAGAACGTTCTACTGATGCCAGTCAAAGTGAGTGGCGTTGCCGAAGCACACGCACGCACGCACGCACGAGCGAAAGCTGGTTCAGAAGCGTCTAGCGGAGTCGTTTGAGCGATTCCGCGACCTTGTGGGTCGCTACTACAACGAGGAGGAACTACAGATAATTTCCGCGCCCACGAGCGAGCAGATACACGTACTGCTGTTGGCGGACTAATCTCGGCTGCGCTGCGTCTCTCGCCCAGCAATCTGTGATCACCATGCTAATTATTGATGCGCAGCGCTACTGTTTCCCATTGAACGCGCTGTGCCTTCAGTTACAAATGACCGTTCTCGTTTGTTGCGTTGGTTGAGAGCAGTAAAGGCTGCAGATTCGACCACTAGCTTGAGAGCTGTTTCCAGCTAACTACTGGACACTGGACAGCTGCTAGTGAATGTCGGATGCGAGCGCGAGCCACCTCTCAGCGGGATGGGCAACAAAGAGAGTGTGCTAGCCGGCTATGACTTGGGCGAGAGCTTCCCCGAGGCAGACTGCGCCTGGTACAAGGCCTGGACGGACGTGCTGCCCGCCCAGCGCAAGGAGAAGCGCAGCGAGAAAGTTACAGTCTTCACGCGCACCTTTGCGCTGACGGACAGCGAAGAGACGAAGCGGTTCTTTGACAATGGCATTCAGGTGCGCTCACTAGCCTGCGGGTACCGCCATTTTGTAGGGTGGCGCTGGCGAATGACCTAGTGGTAGCGAATCCGCCTTTCTCGCGCACGGTTCCGATTTCGATGGATTCACTAACCAGGATTTCCCTGTCAATAGATTTTTTCGTGCTGTCGCTGCCCTAGCTTGCCGATGGCAATGGCGTCCCTCGTGGCTAATTATGTGCCTCCAGACAGGAAGACAGATAATTACGTGCCTCCTCGCGCTGCCCTCATCCAACGTCAACAACCGCTCCTTCGCTCGTACAACAATGCATTCTTTATTCTGACAGACGCTGAAGCAGCTGCGCCACCCCAAAGTCGTGCAGTACGTGGAGAGCGCGAGCGCGAGCGCGGAGGCGCTGCTGGTGACGGAGCGCGTCCGGCCCGTGGACGTGGAGACGCTCGAGGCGGTGGAGCTGCTCGCCGGCCTTTCCGATGTCGCTGAGGCGCTCGCATTTCTACACGACAACGTACTGAGCTGCCCTCCCCCCTCCCCCCACTCGCCCACTCGCACATCCAACCCATCTACCCGTAAGTAAACCCATTGGGAGGGTCGATGTGTTAGGGAGCTTTGTTGGTGCTGACCGCATACGGAGAGGTTTTTCAAGCTAAAAATACACTGCAAAACTCCCGCCGTACCCTCGGGTCGTCCCCCCAGACCGAATATTTGGTCCCACATGTGCGTGTGCGCATTGATCGATCTGTGCAGGCGGGTCTGTGTCACAACAACGTGTCGCTGTCGGCGCTGGGCGTAACGCGTGCCAATGAGCTGAAGCTGTGCGCGTTCGAGTGCTCGCAGCGGCTGTCCGACGCCAAGCCCTGGCTACTCTCCGACTTCGCTAAGACCATCAAAGAGCAACGCTTCACGCCCCCAGAAGACGCGGTGCGTATTTATGGTCAACCGTCACGCACCAGTGGGGTCTTGCAAACGTTACGGCGCTATGCAGCAAACGCTGCACGCGAATGCGCCAGCCCACGCGAGGGACGCGTTTGGATTTGGAAAGCTGCTACAGTACCTGTTCGAGCACTTTGAGCCAGCGCTCTCTGGTGACCAGCATTTCTTGTGAGTTCAAGAGAGTGCAGTTGCGCACACGCAGAGCTGATCTAGAATCGCGGGCCGCCGAAGTGCTCGACCTGATCGAGCAGCTGACAGCGACCCAGCCTTCCGCGCGCCCCGAAATTGGCCACGTTGTCGACTCTGGATTCCTATGGTCGGTTGTTCCGTTCCGTTGCTCTCTGACTCCGCACACACTGTGTCACGAATTCCGTGCGATGTGTCACACATCGCACGCACACGCACGCACGCACGCATACACGCGCGCGAGCACGCACTCGCCACGCCGGTTTTCAGCAATGACTTGAGCTCAACCGTCGCTTTCTTGTCGTCGCTGCCGACGAAAAGTTCCGAAGAGAAGGTGGAGTTCTTCGCGAGAGCGCCTCAAGTGCTCCTCTCGTTGCCTCCCGTCGTCGTCGGCAGGCGTCTCGTCCGACCGCTGCTGTCCCGCTACGTCCTTTTGGAGCCCGCAGCTGCCGAATTCCTCCTGCCGACGCTGTTGACTCCGGCCAGTGGTGAGCCTGCGCCGCCAGTTGGTCGTTCGGAGGCTGAGCGCTGTATCTCTCAATGGTTGGCAGCCAGCTCCGACGCCGGCTTGTTGAACGAGCAGTTGTTCGAGCGGTTCGTCTGTCCCGAGCTGGCGAGGATCTTCCGCGTCCGAGAGAAGGCGGTCCGACTGGCCCTGCTCAGGCACTTCGCCAGCTACGCGCGCCACTTTCGCAAGGACCTGCTCGAGAACCTGATTTTGCCGGAGGTGCGTTTCGCGTTGATTTGAATACTACGCGGCGCGCCAGGTGCAGTGCAGGCGCTCTGAGTTCAGTTGCTGGTCGGCATGAAGGACTGCGACCCGACGCTCGTGTCCCAGAGCATGAACTGCCTGTCCGAGCTCGTCCCCGTGCTCGGCCCCGAGACGGTGACGGGCATGCAGCACCGCAAGTACTTCGCAGAGGGACGGCCAAAGGTCGTCTCGCCTCACCTCTCCCCCTGCCCTATGGCAGAGCGCAGCACCCTTTAGATCCCTGGCGACGCGGCAGATTCCGCCGAGCCAAAGAACCTGACCCAGGTCGCGGGCGCGAGCGTCGACTCGGCTCGCCAATTCGACGACGAGCAAAAGCGGCAGCAGAGGCAGGAACAGGCCAAGAAGCGGGCCGCGCTCTTGGAAAGGCGAAAGGAGGAGCAGAGGCAAAGACTCAGAGAACAGAAGCGGCTCAGGGAGCAGCAGCGAGTCGCCGAGCCTGAGCAAGACGTGATCGGCCAGACTGAGGAGGGCCCTGTCGAATTCGCATCCCTCGAACCAGAAGCCGAGGCCTGGCAAGACTGGAGCGAACCCGAGGCTGGCGAGGCGGCTCCCGCCGAGCAAGAGGCCGAGTCGCCACCGGTGCCGCCCACTGAGATGGAAGCGGCCTCGTCCCAACCAGACGCCTCTAAGGGGGCACCGTCTAGCCCTAGCCGCCGGCAGGGTCGAGCAAAGGCTGCCGCGCAACTCGGCGCCGAGTTCGAAATCCAGGCTGAGCGAGGAGGCGCCGACGAGGAGGTCGACCTCTTCGCCGACATGGCGCCGGAGCTGCACTTCGACCACGCGCCCTCCGAACCCGTCGTCCTGGCCGCCAAGAAGCGATTGCCTAGCAACTTGTTCCAGATGGTCAGCTCGCCGTCGACCGCGGAATTGGCTGATCACGCTGTCGACGGCTGGGCAGACGACGACTAACTTGAGGTGGCAGCGATCGATTTTTCTCGTTTTCCACCGACAACTGGTCATCATCCACTCGCTTCCTTTCCTATGCAGACGTTCCACTGGGTCGGCGGGCAGACAGAGCCTATTTTTTTATCGTACCTACGGGATGCGTGCGACTCTTGTACTGTGTGCGGGAACCCACTGTTGTCTTGTCAGGCTGAGCGGCATTCCTCGCGTGCTGTTTTTTGTAAACCATGAAAGGGGTGGACGAACGGACAAAGGCATTCGACGAGTGTCGCAGCACAACTGTAAACACGCACGGTGGCGCAACACGGATATTCGACAAAGGCGCTTGGAAGCATACCTGTAACTGGGGTCCCCCCCCCCCCCTCCACGTGCTGGTTTTGACCCTACCGAACCCCTCCCCCCCCAGAAATTTGAAAGTGTAAATTGTAATGTGTTTTGTACAGTGCTTTTGACCAAAAATCAACCAAAAAGTGCCTATTTTTTCCTTCCCAGACCCCCCTCCTCCAGATTTTCACCCTCCCCCCCAGGTCCAATTCCCGATTACAGGTACGCTTGGAAGGCTGCGGATTGCGAAAGAAGGGCCACGTTACACACGTGGCCATAAAACAGGGTGTTACTGGTGTGGCGGGGGGGGGGGGGGTGGTGACTGCGCGTTGTTCGCTTGCACATTCGCACAAAATTCCTCACAGTCGCAGTCCCAGCTGCTCCGCTAGGTGCAGCGAGTGCGTGTGCGTGAGCTGACGCACTAGCTCCTCGGCTGCGGCCAGTAGCTCGAGCGTGAAGTAGGGGTAGCGCGCCAGGAGGCAGCCGTAGCGACAGTGCAACAACGCCTCCACCTCCACCACCGACACGACCGTCTCCTCCACCGTCCCCTCATCGCCACAGGCGCGTCGCGCGGCGTCGTCCGAGACGACGAACTGCTTCTCGCGGTGCACGACCACCAGGTCCTCGGGCTCGGACGGCTGGCGGGGAAACTCGATCTGGAAGATTTGAGAACGAATAGCGCCATGGAAAGGAGTCGAGCTCGACGCGCTCGTGACCCGGGCTTCGACTCCCACGCGCTCACTGAGTTGCTAATACCCTTGGGCAAGCGATTAACGATCTCATTGCTGCAGTATGGGACGGCTCCCCAAATCCGTGCCGGCTGGGCGGCCTACATCCCCTCGCTCGTAACGAACGCCATTGTGATGGTGATACGGTGTTGTTATTGCGTGCTTCATCTGTCGGTGTTCGCTTGAATAGCAACCATTGAGGCAGCCCACCCCGCAGCTGGCGCACTCGGTCTTGAGCTGCTGGCCGGCCGTCTCGACGAGGTCGGGCAGGAATGCGAGGAGGAAAGGGTTGTTGTTGTGGTGGAGCTCGTCGAAGGTCAGCCGCGCCGGAGCTTGCAGCGCCCGCAGACGGCCGCTCGTCGGTGGCCGAAGAGAGCCCGGAACCACGGCCGCTGAACGGCCACACTATATTTGTAGCGGGGGGGGGGGGGGGCTTCCATAGGAATTCGATACCCCACCCCACCCCCAGAATTTTTTCAATCCGTCTAATACGGAAAAGTGAGTCCTAGCGAAAAAGTACCCATCTAGACGCTCATATTTTCGGCGGAGCCACTAACCTCTGGGCCGCTTCTTAGCTGGGGACCTTCGCGGCTGAGGCACAGCGTCCTCCGCCGCCTCGTACACCCAGCCGTCGGCCGCCACGCCTCCGTTGTCGACGCCCGTGGCGAACTGCTCGGCGGCGGCGGACACCGCCTCGCCAATGGTCGGGAAGAATTCTTCGACAATTTGCGGGCCGTCGTCGTTATCGACCACGGGCATGTCGTGCTCGTGCATGCCGACGCCTTGCATCGGCAACCGCTCCTCGCTGTCGGCGGCTGCGGCGGCGAGGCTTTCCCGCTCGAGGGTCCGCTTGCTAGACTCGCGGGCGCGTGTGAACCCACGTCCCAAACCCCCCCCCCCCCACCCAGTCCCAAACCCCCCCCCCCCCCACCCATTCCGAGTAGACCGACTTCTTGGCGCCTTTGGGGCGTCCGGGGCCTTCGTCTGGGGAACTCCTTGGGGCAGTGTATGTGCGCGACGCGCTGTCGCTGGCGGTCGTTCCTGGGGAAGTCGGACGGGCCGGCCGGCTTCTGGACGGGCGACTCGAATTGGCCGGAGAGGTAGTCGCAGGCAATGTCGACCGGCACGTCGAGACAGTAGTCGCGCATGCGCTGCAACGCGTCCAAAACGCTCTTTAGAACTCACACGCACGCACGCACCGACCTGTAGCACACTGGGTTTGGTCCTGAAGAAGGGCAGCTCGCGATGTCGACTGGCGCAGTTGCCGTGGGAGCTGGGCGTGAAGTGGACCGGCTCGCACTCCCACTTGTAGGAGACGATGGCGCGCGGCAGTCGCTCGCGACTGTAGCGCTCGTAGGCGAAGAAGATGCGCCGCTTGAACTGCGCATTAGCCACGTCGGGGTGACTGTAGCGGTACCTGAACGGAAGCGCCACCAACTGTACTGCTAGTGACGTTCAGGGTGTCTCGTACCTGACGATTTTGATGTCCCAATCCGTGTCGTCGTTCAGGTCGGTCGCCTGACGACAGGCCACCTTGAAGACGACCTCCTGCACGCGGCGGTACACCTGGAGGAGCGGCGCTTCCACCACGAATTCCAACTGCTCGCTAGACAAAGCTGCCAATTGCCAAACCCGATTCATAATCATGCGGCTGTTCTGGATGCGGAGGAAGACCTGGTCGCCCGACGACTGGCCCCATTTGCCGTAGGAGTCGAGGAAAATGTCTCTGACGTCCGGTAAGGCGGCCAACTCTACCAGGAATGTCGCCTGGAGAGCAGAAAATGGCTTTCTGGACTAGGGGCCGTATTAGCAGCAGCCGCACACACGCACCTGTCTCACACCCTGGGGTAGGCCCGCAGGAGTGAGCCGGCACACCTTCTCCTGGGGCACCGTTCCGTCGATGCAAATCCTCGCGGCCGTCTGTATGTCGGTGATGAACTCCAGACTGTACGGCCTCTGGTCGGCCGGGAACTTGTCCCAGGCTGCGGCGGCCGGGTCGGCGCCAGCCTTTGAATCCTCCTTTTGATCAAGGAACGGAGGAGGGGCAGAGGGCTGGGGGCCACCCCCATCCAAGGAGGGTTGAGTGCGCCTGCTGACTTTGGCTCGACGCGATGGCGCGAACTCGTAAGGGACACCATGCCACTTGTAGGACACGAGCGCGTAACTGCCAGCGGCTTGTAATAGGGCCTGTGGACGCACGCACGCGAGCGGGAATGCAGGCACGCACTGGCAGAGGCCCTCGTTTCGGTGCTGCACGTAGTAGACTCGCTTGACGAAGGCGCCGCGTGACGCGTCGGGGTGCGCGTAGCGGAGTCGGAAGAGACGGAACTGCCAGTCGTCGCTGGCGCCGCGCCGCTCGCTCGGCGGCGCCCTCCGTCTTTCCTGGCCGTCGAGCGTCGTCAACGGCGCAATGGGGTCGCACCGTTCCGTCGAGCCGACCAGGGCGCGCACATCCCCCGACTGAGTCCGGAACACAACGAAAGTAGTAGGGGGTGCAGCACGCGCGTGCGAGGATGGGACCAGCGGTGAGCAGCACCTCGCTCTCGAGTCTGAAGTGCGATCTGTCGCCCGAGGGCTTGCCCCACGAGCCGTAGCCGTCGACCAGCACCGCCTGTCGGCTCGACAGAGCGCGCAAGTCGACGATATACGACGCCTCTGCTACACCCTAGAATTGAACGCGCAAAACAGTTCTTCTTCAGTCATACGTTTAACGAACGGGACGGCAGAGCAGAGAAGATACGAGGACGGGGCAGACCTGCGGCAGGGTGAGCGGCACGGTGGTGCAGACTCGCTCTCTGGGAAAGGTGTGCGCCCTGAGGAGAAGGTCTGTCGCCTTGACGCCGCGCACAACGAAATGGACGGATATGGGCAGCCAAGCGCCCCAGTCGACCACTGCAGCCGACGCGACGCCCTCCTTTGGCACCCATGCGCCGCGGGAGGTGGAAGGCGTCTTCAGGTCGTCGCCAAAGACGCCTTCGGCAACGCCGCAGCCGTCGTCGTCAACGACTGCCGACAGGCGAGGGGCAGCTTCAACACAAGCGCCAACAACTGGTTGAGGACGCTTCTTGCGCGCGACAGGAGGCTTGGAAACCACTCGAACCTGAGACAATGGGTCTGGATCGTTAGTCAGTCTAGACAAGGGGCGCCTTCTCTACTCATCCTATTCCTCCTCGCCTGTAGAGGAAGAGCTGCTCTACGAAAGTCGAACTCCTTTCTGATTTCGTTGACGAAGCCAAACGGTTCCGCTGTATTTGTTTCAATCGGATTTACGCAGACAGAGGATCGAGGCGCCAGCCTTGGAGAAATCTCTACCAACTGATCTTGCGGCAGGCGCTTCCGAACCAGTATCCGGCTCATTCTGGCTATTAGTAAAAAAGACTTTAGACTTTAGACTTTTAATTCTAGACTTTAGACTTTGGTATACTGTACTCAAAAATTTTGAAAAAACGTATGTGCACATATCCGCTTGCGTCTATGTGTCATTATTTGTGTGTATATGATGCATTCAATGCTGAAGTTCAACCATTACAAGCGCTGTGTCGCCTGTCACTGTTGAATCGCACTGTGTGTCAATTGCTAGTTGACAGTCTTGCTCGACGAGAAAGCCACAGCGGCTAACTAAACTAACTGCGGCAGCGCCCACACACACAGCGAGGGCTCGGTGGCGATGGCGGGGGCGGGGGCGGCGATACGCCAACGCTTCGTCCAAACTCGTGGAGTGGGCGGCGTTCAGCACGTGTTCCAAGGTTCACTCATTGTATTGGGCCGACAGCGAAACGTGCGCTCGAAGGGAGAAGCGGTTACGAGTCACACGACACACATCACTGCGGCTAGGTCACCCACGCGACCCAAAAGAGGTCGACAATCGACATGCAACGCAAAGCCATGTAGAGGCAACGGCCTAAGCGACAACACGAAACAGAGTGACGACGCTAATGTACAGCTGCTCCAGGGCACTGAGGAGGGGAGGGTCACCGGAAAAGGTTACGAGAGTCCGCCAGGCCGGGCGCGAGGAGATTCCCACCCACATGGGCACGTCATCTGGTTCCAGCGTGTCGGCGGGCACCTGACGGGTTCGGCGGTCGGCGGCGTCAGTCGAGCGCTTACTGGACGCTGTCCGCGACGCGGCCGGGCGCGCGGTCGAGGCGCGTCGGCAGGCGGACGACCGCGTGCTCGGCCACCTCATGGCCTACCGGGGAAGGGCAGAGAGGCGAGCGCACCCGCAGACGACAACTTCCGTTCCAGGACGCGCAGCAGCTCGGCAGCGGACGACGCTGAGTCGCTGAAACCTAGCGTCGTCACCATCGAGCCCTGTGGTGTGAGCCCTGACGACGTACCTTGGCGCGTGTCAGCAAGCGTCGGACCGCTTTCTTCGGTGTCGGCGTCGTCATCAGCCTCGTCGACGTCAGCAGGTACATCGCCGTTGAGCGACAGAAGCGGCTGAATAAATTGTTGAAGTTTGCTTGGTGGAGTGGTCGCGTCGCACGAGTGGTGTGGTGGCCACCCCACCTGCTCGGCGGCAGCCTCCCAAGCGCTCGCCATCTCCTCCGCCGTGTCTCCTGAAAGTGATTCACGCTTTTTTTGACAATTTCATTCTTGTGAAATCAGGGGTGGGGACCGCCACAACCCCTCCCCCTGGGGGACTGAGAGGGGTGGAAGTGACTAACCAGTTCGACTCCCACATGAATCTCGCGCGTTTGTCCGACGCCAGTGCCGAACCGCAGGACAGGAGTGGCTCCAGGTGAAAACAGGAGTCGGCGGCGTCGGCCAGGGCAGGGAGCTGGACGGACCGCGGTGGTCAGAGATCCAGAGATTCCCAAATCCCAAGAGATCAGCAACTTACGCGATACTTTTGACATTCTTGTAGGTGAGGTTGGCGTCGAGCAGGAAGCGGAGTTCGTTGGGCCCAGCTCGCTGTCGTCAGAGAGGATGGAGAGCATCGCGTCAGCCTCGACTCAAGTTCCAGGGCCACCACCACCAAGTAGTTTTCTTCACTTCCTAGAACATCCAACTTTCTTCATTGCGAATTTGTCGGCACAGAGATAAGTTTCACAACGAAATTAAATTTGATCTCACCGCGCTTTCCCGGAATTTATAAAATGAACATTCACAATTTCTTGGTAACTTTCCAGATAGTAAATTCGTCTTGGCACGCAAACAATGCACGCATTCTGTAAACGACGTTCACAAAAAGTCTAAAGTCTAAAGTCTAAAGTCTGAAGTCTAAAGTCTTTTTTACTAATAGCCCTCATTCTCAGGTTTCCTTTAAAAGCTCGAAAGAAAGGGAAAAGCTAAACCATTGTACCATTGTACAATTGTACCATTGTACGGAGAGAAGCACACCATAATATTTTAAATGCGTTGACTCTCGATGCTCAACTGTTAAATACTGAAACAACGCGTCACACGCCAAATTTCATTTCAACGGGTAAATTCAGGGTATGTAGACACCCCTGTTAATTCAGTAGACACCGATTCAGGGCGTGTAGACACCCTTTCCGAAACGTGCTGGAAGATGATTACCGCTATTTCTATGGTATTTCTGGCCTAATTCACTGACTCAGATGAGTTCCGAAGTGATATCGCTGCTGATGCAAACAAAACCTTTAAAAAAATGTTACCAGTAGATTACTTGAGGGCCTTCATTGAAGGCTAAGAATCGGGCGGAATATTGCACACCCAGGAAGCAACTATTCGCCAAAGTTTTTGCTGCTGAGCCCCTTTGGTAGCTCGCGGCAGTGGCACTTTGACAAATCGCTGCTCGCAGCCTGGCGCAGACACGCAGCTGAATTCTTCAGCCGACCTTTTTGCTCATCTTAGCAAATTTCTTCAATTTGCCTATGATCCAACCCAGGGCCAGACCAGTTGTTTCATCTTTAGATTCAGACATATTTGGCTTTGCTTGTCTGTGTAGCGTCCATCTTTAGTTCATTATCAAAACTCCAGCAGAAGGGGAACTGCAACCACTTGTCAGCGATCAGCCAATCACTGTTTTGGTCCCTTTGCAGCATGGTCTCCGCGCTGTGCGAGCTGCATTCCATTCTGAACACTTCCCAACACATTTCGGAGAGGGTGTCTACACGCCCTGAATCGGTGTCTACTGAATTGACAGGGGTGTCTACATACCCTGAATTTACCTTTCAACGTTTCAACATACCAACACACGCACATTGCACCTCACACCGACGCAGCCCCAGCTTTCAATTGCGACTAGCATTGCAACAAATGGCACTACCCAAGTTTCACACAACGCACAAGCGACGCGACTCCAACAACATACCAGCACGATACCAGCACGCCTCCAGCACGATACGCAGGTCCGTGGCTGAGCAATCTCACAAGAGATGGAGTGGAGCGAGCGAGCAAGTGAGCGACCGACCGTGGGCAAGATAGGAGGCGCACAAACGCGAGACGTCCTCCTCGCTGTCGAGCGTGACGAAGGAGCGGCACTCCACCGAGAGGAAGGCCGCCTCGAACTGCCGACTGTGCGCGGAACAACACCAGGCGGTTGCAGTCGAGCAGGCGCCGGCGCAGGGCGCACGTGCACGCACGGTCAGCAGTCGGCGACGGTTAGCAGTCGGCGACGGCACCGACAGGGTGGCACCGACAGGGCGTCGTCTCCACCGGTCAGTAATCGCCGACGGTTAGCAGTCGGCGACGGTTAGCAGTCGGCGATGGCACCGACAGGGCGTCGTCTCCACCGGTCAGCAGTCGGAGACGGCAGCAGCAGGCAAACTGAGAGGCACTCTGTGAGCCGCCGCCAACTCGCTGAGTTTTCCGCCGGGCAACAGCACACACAGTGCGTCTACCGAATCCACAAAGTGCGGCTTCAGCAAGCCCTCCGAGCTGATGTTGTCGTTTGGTTTGTCGCCATTCATTTTCTAGCACAGTTTCTCTGCATTCAACTTCAAAAAAATCCGTGGCGAGCATGTGGGGCGCGTTGTTTTAGTATTTAACAGTTGAGCATCGAGAGTCAGCGCATTTAAAATATTATGGTGTGCTTCTCTCCGTACAATGGTACAATTGTACAATGGTACAATGGTTTAGCTTTTCCCGAAAGAAACGGGAATACCCGATCCATGTGAACCGTGTGCACCATGTGAACCATGTGAACGAGAGCTCCGTTATTTCGGTGCGACATTTTTTTCTCTTGTCTTTCCGTCTCGCATATCTCTAAAGGGGTTAGCCAAATACCTAAGACCTTTTTCCCATTCTTTTCTTTCTCCCCCTTTAGGGAAACCCACATACAGAAGCAGTTTTTATTGTTTTTTTGGGCAATTCCCAAAATATGCAACCGATACAAGCACAACCGATACAAGGGATTATTGTTCCCGCCTCCTAAGCCTAAGCCTAAGCCTAAGCAAAAGCCTAAGCCTAAGCCTAAGCCTAAGCCTAAGCAAAAGCCTGAGCCTAAGCCTAAGCTAAAGCCTAAGCTACAATGATCGGTTGTATCGGTTGTGCTTGTAATGGTTGCATATTTTGGAAATAGCCTTTTTTTGGCCATTTTCGCGCAAAAAGCAATGGCGGAGGACGAATTTGTAGACAGTTTTGAGCAGGCAGCGTCTTTGTTGCTGCACGGCAGCAATGACGACGGGAGAGCCATTCAATTTTCGGCAAGTGTTCCCCATAGACTGGAACCGGGAAAAAAATCGGCCTCCTTTTTTGTTGACTGCTCGTCTCTAAAGAACAGCAAAGACGTCTTTGTGGACTCGTATGGCAAATGGGGACAATGCAAGACCAACAACATTCGTTGCTTTTCAAATGGTTCGTTACTGTTTTCGAACGTTATATTGAAGCTAATAATAGGTAAATAATAAATAAAATAGTACTTAGGTAAATAAGGTAAATAAAATAATAAAATAGTAGTACCCTCCCACTGGAGACGTACTTGACGTCGACAGTGGATCGCTGGCACCAGGACGGTCGACACGGCCACTTCCGTGTGGCCACGCAACGCGCGGCGGGCGAGAAGGGTCAGCAACGTCGGCATGGAGGCGCGAACAACACCAAGACGACTGCCGTGCTGCGCTGCATTCCTCACCCGGCACTGACCAACACCGTAATGGCGGCACTTTTAGATTTCCGTTGTCTTATGGACTGCACCGCTGCCTGGTCACGTACGTTTGTAGGTTCCGCTACCAAAAGCTGGTTCGCTAGACTTGCCGACCCGAGAGCAGCTCGAGCGAATCCGCTCTCCTCAGCCAATGGTGTTCTCGGAACCGTTTCACAATGGAGAGAAGTTTCGCTTCTACCTCCTTGCCGAATGGCGTCAACTGGGCCACAAGCACAAGGAGTGCGTGGCGTGCAAGGTGCTGATACTCTGACTACTGAGAAATGACTCGATGAGGGGGGGGGGGGGTAATTGGCCCTTCAAGGTGGAGCGGAGCCAAAAGTGGCCGGGGGAGGACAGTTAACCAAAATGTGTGCTTGATACCACGATAGTTCAGATTGAGTTGGCAGCGACAACGCTTCCGCCAGAAGATCTCGTGGTGGTGCACCGCGAGCGCTTCTATATTCCCCCCGAGAAGCGCCACTCCACGTCCCAAACGCGCGACATGGTGCTGCACTGTCGTTACAGCTGCGTGGTCGCGCGCTATCCCTACTTCATGAGTCGGCTGCTCGACTCGTCCGCAGTCAGCGGCAAAGTGGAGCTGTCGCACAGCGAAAAAATCCGCGCCAACTTTGGTGTTTTTCTTTAGGCGAAAAGTGATGCGATCTGCGAATCTGCGTAAATAGATCAGGGATGGGATCGTAACAAATAGGATCTCTTTGTGTCAACTTGTCATTTCGATGCGGGTTTGCTGCGGCATAATTTGCTGTGAGATGCGCGCACTAGTTGGGGGTGGGCGGGTCTGTTTTGAACTGTTGCCCTAGTCGCTCTGGTTGATTTTTGCTCGCTCGTGACTTTTTTTGTGAGTTTTGTGAAATGGTTTGTTGCGACTCTGTTTACTACACAACTGCTGCGCCACAAATACAACAGACGACATCAAGCTGGAATAATAAGCAGTTCAGTAAAAGCAGACCTGAAACGCTAACATTGAAACAATAAAAACAACATAAATAATAAAAACTTTATAACATGGAAGTGACATAAATAAAAAAAAACAGACGCAAACATTCCAAATAAACAAAATTAATATTGTTTCTAAAAGCCTTCGATGGAGAGACAGAAAAAAAAGTGTCGCACCGAAATAACGGAGCTCTCGTTCACATGGTGCACATGGTTCACATGGATCGGGTATTCCCAAAGAAACCCCGAAAAATATTGGTGGCGTCTTTTCTCAATAATTTAACAGAAACTGCTACAGTAACTCCAAGTGTCGCTATACTTCACAGACGCAAGTTCACAATTGGGGCGCTAAAATCCTTCTACAGAGCAAACGCAGCATAAAATCCTCCTACAGAGACAACACGGCACCAACCACAGTAGCCTTCGACTTGTATTGTCGCTAAGTGCTGTTCGGAAAAGTTGCGGACTCTATCTATTCAGCGAAAGAAATCGCCGTGCGCTGTCGACTCGTCGTCGCGCTCGACGCCGAGAACTTCACGCTGCGCGGCGCCGCCGCGCATGGCGGGCTCGACGAGGAAGACGAACGTGATGATGACCGTGACGACGGTGAAGATGACGAGGAGCAGGCGGTCGACGACCACCGACAGCTGCTGCCACTCCCAGCGAATGCGGCCGCGCTCGTCCAGCACCAGCTGGCGCAATTCCTGGTGCTGCAAGCAACGACCGTCGCTAGCGAGGTCGGCACCGCACTGTGCTGCGCAGTGAGCAGTCAGGGACGCGCCTGCATGGCCCGGTTGAGCTTGCGCAGGGTCTTCTTAAAGCGCGCCTCGAACTCCTCCTTGCGAATCTCGAGCCGCGTCTTCGCCTCGAGCGCCACGCGTCGCGGCTGGAACGGCAAGGCGCGCACCAGAGCGCGCGCCATCCTGGACGACGAGGGCGGTGTCGACGACGCCGATGCCGGCGACGACGGCGACCGGGTCGGCGTTGGCGATTCCGTTGACGCTTCGGCGCTCGCTGGCGCTTCGACGGCGTCCAATCTGGGGGGAACGCTAACGGCAGTCGAGACACGACGTTGACCAAACAGTCACACAGCGACTACTTTGCCGAGCTGTGCACTTCGGGCAAGGAGCTGCGCTGCTGTTGGTTTTCCTCAAAGTTGACGATGATCTGCGGCATCGGCTTGAACGTCGTCGTCTTCCTAAACGCAAGTACGCCCTACAGTACGGAACGCACCGAAATGTCAAACGCACCTTTCACTCGACGCCTTTCTGTTGAGCGTGGCCTGACGCATGAGCGAGAGGGAGCCGACCGCGCCGTCTCCTGGACTGAGGTGCACTCGTCCGTCCTTGTAGGTGAACATGGCGTCGGCGGCGGGACTGGACTTGCGCATGTAGGCCGACGGCTGGCGCGTCGCCACGCGCGGCGTCCGCGGCGTCGACGGCTGCTCGTCGGCCGCGTTCGCGCTCGCCGCGCCGTCGCTGACCTCCGGCGGGGCGAGCTTCGCCACCACCGTGCCCGTCTGAACGACCGTCGGCGCGGCTGCAACGACGGTGTGCGTGCCGTGAAGGTAGACGGACCCGCTTGCGACAGAGGTCGAGCAACGCTTGGGTGTCGGGCTCGTGTATGTCGACGCGCAGCCACGTCGCCATGTAGCCCAGTATCCACTTGCGAATCCACTCGGGCACGTGGGCGCCCTGAGATTTTCTCGGTCGCGCTCGCTAATTTCTCTCGTCGCGTCGTCTCGTCACACCTGATTGGCGGCTCCGTTTCGGTGGAGATTCAGCGTCCAGACGTTGAGCATGGTCGCGAGGCAGACCACCGCTAGCGACGCTACGTAGTACATTCCTAAGACGCCGCGCGCAGTCGATGCATGGGAAAGGAAGACAGAGAGATAGGTCGACAACCGATGAGAGGCGCCGCCTCGGAGGTGGGCGGGATGTTCTCGGTGATCGTCTTCAAGTAGACGCCCATCGATAGCATCGTCGTCACGCACATGGTGATCTTTTCGCCCGTGTCGGGCGGCACGTAGAAGCCCAGAATCGCCATCGACGTGATCAGAACGCACGGCAGGATCTGCGCGGCCAAAGTCCGTCCAGATTCCCCTACGATCGATGTCGACAGGACAATTACGTGATTGAAAACGTAGAACAGAGGCCGTCGCTCCATCTTTATGGAGATCTCAATCACCGTCCAAGGGAGAGCAGCCGACGCCGGAAACGGACGGACGGTCCGCTTTGCCTGAATTCTTCATCAAATCCACGCTTTTTTTGTTTCTACCTTTTCAGTTTACTGCAGCGAAGTCAGACTGACCGTCATATACAGTAGATTGAACTCGCTGTTGACGATGTACTGGGTGAGGTCTCCTTTCTCGGTCGTGAGCAGCATGTCGATCTCCTTGCTCGTGTGACTCCAGCAGGCGAAGCGCATGACGCACTCCTGGCGGCGCATGCATACACCAGCCCGTCTCCGTTGCCACAAGACCGCTGTCGACCAACCTGCTCGTCGAACGGATAGTATCGGACGCGGATCTGACACGACGACCGGAAGATGGCCGACATCAGCCAGGTGACGTTGCCGTCGCTGCGCACCGAAATGTCCGTACTGAGCAGCGACTCGGCAGCGATACTCAGAAAGGCCGATTTCCTTTACTGCATTCTATTGCGCGCACATGAATGTTCACTAATTGCTGCGAAAGAGAGAGCGGTCTGAGTACGGCCCTGGCGATACTCCGTGTCGGCGCTAAAATGGAGCAAGGGACAATTCATCACAAATACAGAAAACCTCAAATAGTGCCACCCTCTCCAATAGTACCCCAGGGGGCAAGAAGTACCTTACGATTTGCATTAACGTGGCACAAATCCCCCCCCCCCCCAGTCGTATGAGAATCGCCCCTCCCAAAGGTGATCTGAAATGGTTAGCACCCGGGGCGCTTATCGTAGGTTTTACGGCACCATACCCGTTTTATGTTTGCGTTTGGTTTGCGAGTGTGGTTATCCACCAATTGGATTCGGCGAACGAAGCTGTTCAAAAAAAATACGCTCTCGTTGTATCGAATTTTGCGTTAGCTTGTAGAGCAGCGCTGTGCAAGTGCATGCGAGCAGAAGAGTACACACAAAGTGTACTACGAAGCGTACTTGTTGGTGAGTAGTACGTCTGGCTTCCAGAGTCGATGGTGAGGCACGTAGATGGCTCGGATGCCGTCCCACAAGGACTCGTTCCAGGCGAGGCGCTCGTCGAGCCAGTTGATGTTCAGCCAGCAGCGCGTCGTCAGCACTTGGTTGCGCTCGTCCTGTCGCGAGGAAAGCCCATTTAAAGTCTAATCAGAACTGCCTCACTCCTCCCTCACGCACAACGTCGACGATCTGATGGAGCAGAAACCCAAACGTGACATTCGTGGTGGAGTCCACCCTCTCGGACGGTCTCAGATCCATGAGGTAGTCGGCCATGAGAAAGTCGTACAGTTCCCTCTCCACCGAGTCGCAGCTGGCAGCTGAAAAACCTTGTTCAAATAATTGTGTACGAGTTGACACAAATGCCCGCGCATAGTTAGCCTCACGGCGAGGCGCAGTGGAAGCCGCCGCCGCCGCCGCTGCGATCAAGAGAAAAGTCGAAGGCATGCCGAGTCGCGTCGAGTGAGTGAATGAGGTGCGCAGCAGCGGCGAAAGACTGAGACCAGTCGTCGGCTCGTTAGAAGCGCCGCGACGCCTTGATTGGCACTTGTCCGCCTTCCGCCGCGACTCCAATCCATTTGCACTCTCCACCCCCCCCCCCCCACTCAACAGCACCCGTTAGCCCAACCCCCCCCCCCCCTTCTTCGCCCCGAGGGTCCGATGGTCTTTTAGTGGCACTCAAGCACGCTTCGCCAACTGGCACGCTTCCAGGCTTGTGCGTGTTGGCAGAAAACGAAGTGCGAGTATGAAAGGATAGGTATGTGCCAGTTACATCAGGGTGTACGCGTCAGCGTACAACCCTAATATGTGACGACTTGCGCGCGCGAGAATTCGGATTTTTGATCGCCCATAACTTTTGATTGGCTGAACCGATTTCGGCGCGTTATGGGTCAAAAGAAGCGCACTCATCGGGGGACCGTACGTGCCACAGCGCGTTGCAGTATTGCTGCGCGTTAAGGGGGTACGCCCGAAAATGTTTCCGAAAAGTGTCTTTTTTTTTTTTCGTGTTCTCCTCCCAGTTTTTGGAGCGCCACTCGCTAGTGCCGTGGGCAATTGGAATGAAACTTGGCATGTGTAAGCGACCCATGATGGCAATTTTGCGTACCAAAGGAATCGTCTCTGCGTCCTACCAAACTCGAGATATCGTCGATTTTATGCGTTTTTTCGGACATAGTCGTTTTTTTGGGGTGGTTTCCACCAAGAGTAAATCTCGAAAAGTGCCCAATTAACCCCCAATTTTTTTTTGATTTCCTTGAACAGTTTCTTATGGGAAGTCTATGCCAAGTCACTGAACCTAAAACTTCATCACCGATAATGAGTTATTAGCAATTAAAAATATCGGCCAAAAAGTTTGTGTTTAATAGGCGCGCTAACGGCTTATCACAGAGCTTTGCTATAAAGGAAAAAGTTGTTCGGCATGACCTGGAATAGACCCCTTTTGACAATTGGACCAAATTGAACGCACCAAAATGCCTCTCCCCATTATACCGAAAACGAAAAATGGCGATATTTTGGTGTGGTTACGTCGGAGGGCATTAACGTCAATAATAAAGTTGATTGCCCTTCGATGGCGAACATTTCATTCCTTGAAGTCAACATGATCCGACGCACCAAAATATTTTCACATCCGGAATAATCGATAAATATTGATATGGGTAGGTCGGATCACTTTGGCTAAAACACGGAAGTTGACCGCCTGCACGTATAGATTATTTTGATTCTTTACACTGCTATGCTCCGACGAACCAATATGGCACTGCAGATGTGCACGCACGCACGCACACCATCAAATCGGCTGCTTCACAAAAAACTCGATGTGAGTACGTCGCATCACTTCGGCTAAAACACAAAAGTTGACCGCCTAGTTATAGCGATCATTTTGATTCTTTACATCACTATGCTACGATGCAGCAATATAGCACAACTGCACACGCACGCACGCACGCACGCACACAATTATCCGCAGTGGCTTCTGTTTGTAGTTTCTCTGCATGCTGTGCCATTTGCTGATAGGTCATCCTGCTTTGTATCATTTGCATGACAATTAGTTGTGCACAACTTTGGTCAATGAAAAATACATGCGTACCTATTTTCAAACCACATGCTCACATTCTATACAATGAGTGTCTCCTACTGCACTCAGGGGATTCTACCAAGCATGCTACATATGTCATACATGGTACATATGTCGTGCATGCGTGCGTGCGTACGTGCGTGCATGTGTGCGTGCGTGCCTGCGTGCGTGCGTGCATGCGGGTGCCTGTATAGGTTTTACGCATCGATGTTTGTCTTACGAAAAAACACTGTATTAAGGAAAAATTTGCAGGCGGCTGCAAAAAAGGTGAATATGTGACGCTCTTTTGTTGGAGCCCAGTTTGAAAAAGAGGGGTATCAATTAAGGCATGCCTCATTTATGTATAGCCACTTATGCTTTGCAGCTGATCAACTTCAGTTTGAACAAACTGTGTATAAAAACCGAACCAAACGCAGCAACACGTCACATATTCGGCATTTTTTTGTGTGAGCTATCTCACTCACCCAAAATGCAACAGCAATCCTTTCACATCTCATCTATCTCTGGTCATTACCATCGACCTGGCACAGCCAAAGTTCCTACATAAATAATTGGCACCTTGCTAACATTTGTGAGATGTGGATTGCCACTACAGTTCAGTTAGTGATGTGTAGGTATACATATGGTACTGGCTCCATTCGTCATTTCCTTTTTGGCATTTACCCAATAACGCACTGCTCCTATACAACGTGTTTGCGTGCGTACGTGCGTGCGTGAGTGCGTGTGTTCGTGCGTGCTTGCGTGCGTGCGTGCGTACGTCTGCATAGTGGTCCATGTGCAAGACCCTGCAGTCCTTCCTGCCTGTCTTGCAACCACGTGGCATTTAGTCATGCGGCATATGTGAATGCAGGGTGTTCCAGTCCAGTTATAGGTCCTATGATTGCCACTGCTCCTTTCTATGCACACAAACACAAAAAAATGCCGAATATGTGACGTGCTGCTGCGTTTGGTTCGGTTTTTATACACAGTTTGTTCAAACTGAAGTTGATCAGCTGCAAAGCATAAGTGGCTATACATAAATGAGGCATGCCTTAATTGATACCCCTCTTTTTCAAACTGGGCTCCAACAAAAGAGCGTCACATATTCACCTTTTTTGCAGCCGCCTGTAAATTTTTCCTTAATCACAATTCACAGAGCACAGCAGCTAGACCCAACTGTTTCCCCATCCATTCAGACGAACGAACTACATATTGCTAGACGAGTGAGCACATTCATTGCCACATGCGCCAATCCATATTCATTGTTCGCGTTCGGAATACAAAGCGCCAATGGTTCATGCAGGCATGCATGCACCATCATAAGCTTTCACAAGCCGACATCCAAAACAAACCGCAGCTGGAGGGAAGGAAGGAAGGAAGGAAGGAAGGAAGGGCGCGACCAAGGTGGTGCTACTGCTATACGTAATACATAGATCTTACTATGTGTTGGGCGAAATGGGTCCCCATAAGCGTTGTTCTGCACTGTGTTAGTCATTCCACAAGTCGTCTGCCGGGCGGGGCACAGAAGCCCGGCCCCACAATCGAGGTGGACGACAGCGACAGCGAATATTCTTCCGACGATCTCTCCTTCTTCCCGTCCCTGCCCAGAAATCGATCAGCGCAGCCGGATCAAGCTTCTGCGTATGGCGGTAGCGTGCTCAGCATTACGTATCGAGCTGCAAACACGTAAGATTATATATTAAGGAAAATTTTGCAGGTGGCTGCAAAAAATGGAGAATATGTGACGCTCCTTTAGGCCCAGTTTGAAAAAAAAACGCGGTATTAAAAGTAGCCACTTCATCAGATGATCAACTTCAGTTTGGACAAACCGTGTATAATCGAACCAAGCGCAGCAACACGTCACATATTCGGCGTTTGTTGTGCGAGCCATCGCACACAGCTACAACACTACCACTATCAATCCACCCTCACAAACTCTTTCATCTCTCTGACCAAAAAAACACTTTCATAAAAAAACACCACTTCTTCGGAACATTTTCGGTCATTTCGTCTCAATGCGCTGGACTACCGAAACGCGGGATGGCTTATTCGATTCCGGTTTAGGAGGCGCTTCTTTTGAGCTATCATTCGCCAAAATCGGTTCAGGCACTCAAGAGTTATAAGCGACTGAAAATTCTACAAACCGCATTGAGGAAGTGCTCACATATTAGGGTTGTACGCTGACGCGTACACCCTGATGATAAGATAAGATATGATGAAGATATGATGAAGATATGATAAGATTAGATATGCTTACATAGCTCGTACGTACATCAGCACTGTAGGTAGGCAGGTAGGCCACGCTCAGTGTTCTGAATCGGTCATGCATCCTGTAATTGGAATCCGTCCTCTACAGGAAGGAGTCTACTTTCTGAGTCGGACTATTACGATGATGAGGAGGAGGCCGAGTACAAAGAATACCGCAAACTCAAAAACCAAAGGGAAAGGCTCAGACCAATGGAAGAGCGGGAAAGGAGTCGTTCCAGATTAATGGAGAAGAAAATCCAACAATCACGACCTCCACAGCCACGCTTCTATAGAGTGACAGGTTAGACGGCTCAATCGACGGCAATGAAACGTCCCACCCACTTTTACACGCAATCGACGACAATGTATAGACAGCTGCCGACTTTCGATCGCATATAACGAGAGAAATCGTGGATATAACGTCACCGACTATAATGTGCGATTCTTAACGGGACAGACCACTGCAAACGTCGTCCCATTGTGCCACGACTCCAGCGGTATCTTTGCGTGGATCAGACTGCACAATCAAGACTTTCCAGCCAAGGTACTTATTTCCATTCACTTACCCTATGCTCTGCACCATACCTGAACCATGCTGTGGCGTATGGCCTAGTGGTAGAGGTCCTCTTGCGCGCACGGTTCTCGGTTCGATCTTGATGGATTCATTAAGCGAGTATTCTTGATGGATCAACTAAGCGATTTTCTCGTGCTGTCGCTGCCCTAGATTGCAGATGGCGTTCTTCCGAATGTCTTTTGCTAATAATGTGGCTCTAGACAGGAAGGCGTCATGTGGATTGGTATGCTATGGGCCACGGCCTCAATCGAACAAGAACATACATGTGTACCTGCACACACGTTGGCAGTTGTCTACTGGAGTTGGCTTCACCACGGTGGTTCGAAGTCCCTCCGAAAGCTGCCCTTCGCCAAGGCAAGGTTGTTATGGGCCACATTGTCAGAGCAGACAGAGACTTCATCAGTTTCGTGTTTAGAAGACCGGGATCGGTGTTGGCGCTGTGGCGAGAGACGTGGGGAGGAGCCCCAACACTGTTCTCGACCGCAGTAGACCGCGACTTCGGACGACCTATCAGCTACCCTTGGGGCGGCCCACATACCGCTGCTGTCTTCGACAACGTTTCATTCGCTTTTCTGAAATTTGGATCGAACTATAGTGATCTGCGTCGCATTTTTTTTGGAGCAGTTCGCGAAATATGTTTCACATTCAGAGCTTGTAAAGGAGAAGCAGAGCTCAGTGAGGCTGCACGCGCTCCTAATAGACCCATTTGAACAGCGGGCTCGGCACTTGGGCGATGGTGCAGAAAGCATCGACGATGACGAGTCTGGAGCACTGCTCGGTCTTACTGCAGTTCATTCACATTCCTAATGTTCATGATAACGACGACGCCTTTGTAGGTGTGTCTCCGACATTTTCCGGCCTCAGTGTACTGGGCTCCATATATCCCAACCCGAACACTCTGAAGATGTCAATGTCGATTGTGTTGGACAGGCACAGAAACATAGGCCTTCTCACGTTTGGTCCGTCATTTGAATTCTCCTTCTGCACTTCAGAACCCGCGGTGCAAATTGTAATCGATCGTCTGCCCTGTGCTCTTCAATAGCATGCATCGTGTCTCAGTTCAGGTGGACGATCAATCCATCGACTTTTGCCCTTTTGACGTCTGCGCCGGCAGCTATGGATTTTGGGCTACTGTCACAATAGATTGGGCGGTGGGTGGGACTGCGGGCGTAACTTGTTGATCACTGGTGGACCAGTCAACTGTCTGACAGGTTGGACCGTATCCAGATGGCATGGAGCTAAGCTGGTTTCCAGCGAGAGACACCATCATCAAGGACGTGTTCGTGTCTCTTGACACGACGCCAACTGCCACGACACTCTACAGCACACGCCAGGCGATCGTCGGAACGCTCACTCAATTCCTCACATGGCCCATTCACAACAGCGGTCCCGCATTCCGCACAATCCTTTCGCATGTCATCAGCATCAGCCTCTGACGCACTGCGTGACATGAACTTTTAAATACAAATCATTACCGA
Source organism: Paralinhomoeus sp. GSCO2_6 (assembly GCA_030248085.1). NCBI lineage: Eukaryota > Metazoa > Nematoda > Chromadorea > Monhysterida > Linhomoeidae > Paralinhomoeus > Paralinhomoeus sp. GSCO2_6. The sequence continues at coordinate 4,623 of JASAMY010000577.1, read as the reverse complement.
AATACCTATTAAGGAAAATTTTGCAGGTGGCTGCAAAAAAAAGGAGAATATGTGACGCTCCTTTAGGCCCAGTTTGAAAAAACGCGGTATTAAAAGTAGCCACTTCATCAGATGATCAACTTCAGTTTGGACAAACCGTGTATAATCGAACCAAGCGCAGCAACACGTCACATATTCGGCGTTTGTTGTGCTCGCTTGGATCACTGGAAAGGCAGTCCAGGCTGCATGAGGACCGAGGCCTTCCATTCCTTGGACTCAGAGACGAGAGCGGGCCTTGTCCTTGACTGGACGTCTACAGATGGCAGTTCCGTCCGTCCATAGGCACAGGCTAACAGAAGCGGAACAAAGATGAACGAGAATCGAAGATTGAATGTAGGGTATACAAAGTACTTGGTACTCAAGATCGTGAATTGATGGTGCATATCACTTACTGTAAGGGCATGCCACATATTAAAAATTTAAGATGGGCAGGGTAGCGAAATTATTTATGCAGAATCTTTGGCTGTGTGCCCTGTCCAGCCATACGATGCCTAATAAATGATGCGCATCGTCAGAGAGATGAAAGAGTTTGTGAGGGTGGATTGATAGTGGTAGTGTTGTGGCTGTGTGCGATGGCTCGCACAACAAACGCCGAATATGTGACGTGTTGCTGCGCTTGGTTCGATTATACACGGTTTGTCCAAACTGAAGTTGATCATCTGATGAAGTGGCTACTTTTAATACCGCGTTTTTTCAAACTGGGCCTAAAGGAGCGTCACATATTCTCCTTTTTTTGCAGCCACCTGCAAAATTTTCCTTAATACAGTGTTTTTTCGTAAAAGAAAGATTAATCGAAAACTCACGCACGCACAAACATACAAACCCACAGCAGCAGACCAGAACGGACGAATGCTCAGTGTTGCACCATCAAGCTTATGAAAAGCGTGTACCACTGTACACATTGTGCGTGCGTGCGTGCGTGCGTGTGTGCGTGCGTGCGTGCGTGCGTGCGTGCGTGCGTGCGTGCGTGCGTGCGTGCGTGCGTGCGTGCGTGCGTGCGTGCGTGCGTGCGTGCGTGCGTGCGTGCGTGCGTGCGTGCGTGCGTGCGTGCGTGCGTGCGTGGGTGCGTGCGTGCGTGCGTGGGTGCGTGCGTGCGTGCGTGCGTGCGTGCGTGCGTGCGTGCGTGCGTGCGTGCGCGCGCGTGCGTGCGTGCGGGTGTGCAGATGTGTCATTTTCATGTATCAGGGGCTGTAGCGAGCATTCGTCCATAAATATTTTTCGCAGCTCAAAAAATTACCAAAATTCTGGTAAAAGAACCTAGAAAAGAGACAAAAAATGTGGAATGGACTGGAGACACTGCAGTAAAGCAACGCTGATGGGTTTCCCAAGGGGACACGTGCAAAGGCACAGGCAGGCGTTACTGGGATTCGAACCAGCGACCTCTTGATTTAGGGAACATGGTAAAAAGAAAAATGTGCCCAGTAAACCATAGCTGGCATGTTAGCAAGAGTCCCTCCGGCGATTTCATTTTTTGATGTGGAGCATAGATGCCTGCGAGGTTTCCGTCCAATTGATGCAGGCGCGAGTGGGCGACGAACCAAGAAGCTTGTTATGTAAAGTGGGTCCTGCCATCTCCAAAAACTTCTCGGCAATGCACAAGCGTATGGAAGCGTGTTATGACTTAATCGATTCCCCCTTTGAATGCGCTTCTTTTGAGCTATCACGCGCCAGAATTCGTTCAGGAAATGAAAAATAATGCACGATCATAGATCCAAATTTTGCCCAAAATAGGGGTGTGCCAAGAGGGTCGAGCTGCGAAACATGGAAATCGGAGCGCTCCCATTCTCGAAAGTGACCTATTCCAGGTCCAGACGAGTAACTTTCATCATTACAGCACAGCTCTGCGACGAACGGTTGAAGCGTCTATAGCTAACAAACTTTTGGGACAAAACACTCAAAAAATGGCCATTCGAAGAGGGCCGACCGAGACATGGGCATCGGAGCGCTCCCATTTGTCGAAAGGGACCTATTCCAGGTCCGGACGATTAACTTTTGTCATTACAGCACAGCTCTGCCACGAACGGTTGAAGCGCCTATAGCTAACAAAATTTTTTTGCGCGAAATTTCCGAAATTTTGGATGCCAATATCTCAATATCTAGTGAGAATTTCAAATGTCATGCAAGCGTCCCAGACTCGCCTCGTAAAACTGTTCGCGGAAATCAAAAAATATTTAAGTGTTTGACTCGGCTTTTTTTGAGTTTTTGCTCTTGTCGGATTTTGGCCAAAAATAAACGACTATGTCCCAAAAAATGACCAAATCGGCCGTAACTCTAGATCCGTAGCACCTAGACGAATTTACCTTGGGGCACAAAATTGCGATTATATACCATGTGTTCACGCCAAGTTTCGTCAAAATCGACAGCAGCGTTCCAGAGCGGCGACCCAAAAAGGTGTGCAGAACAGGAAAAAAAAACGCCGCCTTCTCGGGAACATTTTCAGACATTTCGTCTCAATGCGCTGGACTACCGAAAATGCGGGATGGCTTATTCGATTCCGGTTCAGAAGGCGGTTCTTTTGAGCTATCATTCGCCAAAATCGGTTCAGGCAATCAAGAGTTATAAGCGACTGAAAATTCTACAAACCGCATAGATGAAGGCTCACATATTAGGGTTGTACGCTGATGCGTACACCCTGATGCCGCAATATTGTTTTATCCATCACTACCAACAAAGAGTAAAGAATGCGAGATAGGTGCTCCTTATCGTATGGACTGCGAAACGGCCAGAAGACGAGTGCCTTCGCTATTTATCAAACCAGAGTAAGTGACGAATCCGTTTTCACGAATTAAATAAAGAGCTCTATTTTGACACCACCACCACCACACAGCACAAGGCCGTAACAATCGCGAAGATCGTGCGGGTCAGTATCCAAAACGGCATTCTTCGCCCGCGGGAAAGAGAAGGTGGGCCGATTTCTGGCCGAAGCCCTGGAGCCGCCCAACGTCGAATCAATGAGATCGTTCATCGATCGGTGGGAGTTGAACCCCGGACCGCAAGCACGCCGATATCACACCTTACCCACTGAGCTACTTGTCTACACTTCAGCGACCAAGATGTGTCGTTTCACCTCGCTGCGACCGATTTGTACGTCGCGGACGAGTTGAGCGGCGAGTGCGACATCAAACTGGCCACCGGCGGCTCGGTCTCTCCTTCCTGGATTGGGCTACGGTACGTCAGCAACGAGCGCGATTGGGACGGAGTGCACAGATCAGCTCTGATCGCGGGTCTGCCTTTCTTCCACAAGCACAGCGTGAACTTCGACCTTGAACTGCAAGAGTTCATGCCCGGCTATCGGGAAGAGCGGCACTTTGCCGATATCGCGCAAAACCTACCCGTGTGCAGACTCATGAACAGTCCAGTTCCATTTCAACCGTGACTTCAACCAACGCTGCGCATGTCTATGTTGATCCGTACCGCTAAAATCGCAGCTGAGGCACAACAAAAAGAGCTGTAGCTCTGGGGACAGCCTTCCGAACAGGCCTACCAAAACACAGTCTTTGACATGCATTATGTTTGAGTTCAGGCTTTTATGTTTAGACCTTGCTTACACTAGCGGATGCAGACGGGGGGGGGGGAGAGGGAGGTCTCCCCCTCCTGTCAGCTCAGACTCGGGGGGAAGGCGGGGGAGAGAACAGGGGGAGAAGAAGGCAAGAGGGAGAGCACAAGGGGAAATAGGCCGATTTTTACGTTTTCCTTGGATTAGGCGATTCAAAAGCGCAAAATTTTCGCCTGCGGCGCTGTGGTTCTCTCGCAACTCACGTTTGATTCGTAAGGGAGCTCACAAATCGTAGTAGTAGTAGTAGTAGTAGTAGTAATTCCATAGTAGTGTAGTTTGTGCGGTGACCTTCTCCCCCCTCTGTCAGAAAATCCTGGATCCGCCAGTGCTTGCTTAGGCTTAGGCATAAAGCTTTTTTATGGATTTTACTCTTCAAGTTTGTTGTGTTTGCGCAGCCAGAGTGCAGAAAGGCGACTTTGCCATTTGTCCTGTCGCACGATGTTGGGTTTTCTGTTCGCTGCAATTGGTCAGCCACTGAGGAGGGCGCCGTAATTACTGCTTGCTCTGTCCGAGTCTGCGAGGTCTCTCCTCTTGCGGGGAGGCGTCTGGGGCGCCTGTCGACGGCGAGTCGGCGGAAGGCGAAGTGTCCCAGCGCCGAGCCGCCGACGATGGCGACGCAGAGGCAGACGTTGCAGGACATGAATGCGAGCATGAGGAGATGGGCGGCCGTCAGCTGCGCTCCCCGCAGCGCCGTCTCCGTCACCGCAGAGGCGCAGCCGGTGCGCCAGCCCCTCGTCCCACCCCCTGAAGCACTGCAGTTGACCTACCGTAAACTTTCTAATTGTCATTTTTGGGTAAATCGTTTTGCTCGTGACACAGCGAGGGGATAATTGAAAATTGCATTGTACGGTGGGTTGCTTAGAAAGGGATGCTTAGGAGGAGGGACATTATTGGGGGAGCTAAAAATTTAGAACGGTCGATGTGAAGGGAACCTTGGTGTCTCGAGGACCTTTGTATATTGTATGTACTGTATACATACATACATACACGGATACACACATGCAATCCCACATAACGCCCATTCACAC
>JASAMY010000574.1:0-36296 GCA_030248085.1 Paralinhomoeus sp. GSCO2_6 | reverse complement strand
CAGGAATGTTTGCGAAAGGCCAGGGAAGCACGGTTTGATTTTTGCGTGTCCCATTCTCAGGCAAATATCGCGGTGCAGCACAAATATCGCATCCGCAAACAAAGAAGCACACCCAAGCATACGCAAAAATGCAATGTATGTACCTGTGAGGAAGTAGAGAGTATGATAAAGTGGAGTAGGCATATGCATACCTAGCGCTCTCGCTTGTGCGTGCGTGTGTGTCAGTACATGGTACCGTAAATCCTCCAATAGTGCCCCCCAGGGCTCTATTGTTTCAATGTATCTCAAGAGGGGGGCAACTATTAATTTCGTCAGCTTTTTGCGCAATTTTGCAGCAAAGTTTAACATTAAAATGCCTTAAAATACAAACAGGTAGCCGGAATTTTAAAGTTTAATTAAAATACGTGTATTTCACGCATGATTACACACCATGCATGGACCTTTAATGCAACTGGGTAGCATTCAAAATTTGATTTTGGCGCGAATTTAAAATTGACTTGCCACCGGGGACACTATTGAAGGGGGGCTTCTATTGGAGGATTTACGGTATCTTTGTCATTGTTGTTGTCGTTGAGGGCTTACGATAATCCGAGCAGGCAAGCAGGCAAGCAGGCAGATAAAGGAAGCAGGCAAATTGCAAGCAAATTTCCGCGTAAATACCTTAAAGCAAGCTGCGTAATTATCATTGTACAGATTACGATATTTAGCATTTTCAAATTGTAAACGTTTGCGACCGTTGGCTGTAATGTGCGAGATATTTGTTACCTGAAAGAATGGCACTGACAGAGTTACGCAATGCCACCAACAGCGATTCACTGCATTCTGCAGCTGCTCTGCCCAGCCCGTCTCGCACATGCACGCCACATGACATGGTATTATGCGCCACAACCACACTCATTCTCACTCACTCAACTCACACTGAGCGCAATACTAGTAGTGTAGTGCATACATGTAACTGGGGGGGGGGATTTACCCACCCCCAGTCGGAAGTTCACCCCCCCCCCCACCCCAGAATGGTCTCCGACCCTCCCCCCCCCCGCTTCAAAAACCCGGTAACATGTATGGTGTAGTGTAGTGTAGTGCACTAGACTGGGAGAAGTGATCAATGCAACCGAGATCTGAATCATCTCCGAGATCATCTCAACCTAGCAACGGAATGGAGAAACGACCGAGACAAGGGTAACAAATTGACAGGGGCGGATCCCTCCTTTCCCTACAACTCCAAACTGGCTGAAGAAGTGGGCTCTGTGTCTGTCGGTCATCAATCAGCTCCTGTGCTTCTGCCGACAACTTCAGCAACGCTGTACCAAAGCAGGGCGCGTATCTGGGGACGATACACCTGGAACGGATCAGTCACACTATTCAAGGGTGGGTTGCATTGGGTGGGGGGAGGGGTGCGTTACAGCAAAGTACGACAGTGGGTAGAGATACTACAGATACCTAGCAAAAAAAATATAAATATCCGTTGAACAGTTCTCGTGGGGGCCCTCAACTGTAGTCTCCCCCCCCCCCCCCAGAATGAATGCCTGGGAATATTACTCGTAGCGGAGGTGCAGGGCGCAGTCTCCCTTAGTCGCCTTGACGTCATAGGTGCCCATGGAAATTGGGCCAGGGGAGGGGTAAATCGCCAAATTTTTTGAAGGCAGGGGGTGGGTAAACTGGGCACTTCGGGATACTTCCCACAGGGTGGGTGGGTGGGTGAGTGTCATGCAGGGTCCATCAAAGCACTGCAGCAGCACACTGTATGAAGGGACATGGTATGATGGTAAGAAGAAGAAAAATGGTAGCCTGTGTTCTGCGATGAAGACACAGTAGACAACCACAGAAACTGCACTGCAAGTGTTGGAGGCCGAACCACGAATCAAGGTGGTGGAGATCTGGTCTACGTCCTGGCTCAAGCAGAACATTTGCATACAGTCTGCAGGCCAAGAGCGTCAGTTTCTTTCTTGTGGGCTGTTGTCAGGTGAGCTTGCAACTTGGTGTGCATCTGCACACCATCACAGTCACAATCTGGTGAGAGAACAGCCACTTGTTCAAGAATGGGCTGATAAAACTGTAGAGGAAAAAAGGAGGAATCACCTAATGTTGCTGGTTCATCAGCTTGCTCAGCAGAAGCCTCAGCAGTAGGCTCAGCACCAGCAGCAGGTTCAGCAAGTACTGCAGCAACAGGTTCAGCATTTGCATGCTACTCTTTTAGTGAGATGTAAGTTTCCACTGTGGCTGCAGTTGACTTTTCTCTGACTGTTTTTACAGTAATGAGACTGAGTCCTCTGAACATTGGACGATCTTCTCCCCTTGCAACTAATTAAAAGTTCGATGTACTCATCGTTAGTTAGCATAGACGCAGTTAGCTTAAACTTGGCTGACTCAGTTGCTTGGGAGCTGGCAGCAAGTAATTTGGAGTCGCCTGGCTGTCCACTGATGCAGTTGCTTAGCAGCTGACCCTGTTGCAGTGCCAGTGGCGGGCAACTTGGCACTTGCTGACACAGTCGCGTGGGCTGCGAAGCGACAGGAGGTACTCGCAGTGCCCTGACAGGCGGAGCGGCTCTATTGACGACAGTCTGCACGCAAATTAACTGCGCCGCAGGCGAAAATTTGGCCATTTCTATGTCTCACCAGGAACTCTTCCTTAAAATTAACGGTAATGGGCGGTTGTAATTGGCCAGGTTTGCTAAGAATTAAATATTACCTGGCCAACGGGTGAGTTGCACGCTCACCACAGCGCTGCAGGCATTTTTTCGCATATTAGAGCGTCAACCTAAGGGAATCCTATGTCCTGGCCCAAAACGCTTCCCTAGTCAAAGAGTGACTTGCACACTCACCCACCACAGCGCCGCAGGCAAAATGCGCGCATGGGTAGTGCGTTAATCTTAAAAAACTAAACATCTGCTAAACCTCCCTGACTGCCTGCTCGCGCTTGCCCTTCGCCTACATGCCCACACTAGTGCTTCCTAGTGCCCTGCACACCCGTACCTCGAGAAAGGCTACAGGAGACAGATGCTATGTAACGTACGTGCACACATATTACGCGTCTTTGGGTGCCGGTTAAAACAAAAATCGATAAACGCTGTACCAATCAAAATCGATAAACGCGCAACCAAGTCAATGCCGAAGTAATGTTTGCACAACAGTTGCGCGGCTGCATTGCACTAGATGGTTGGCTATAGAGATGGGGAGGGGTATCCCGAAAATCCCGATTTGGTTTCGGGATTAGGTAGCCCAGGGGGAGGGTAATCCCGAAAGTCTTTCGGGATAGGGTCTTACAGGGGAGGGGTATACCCCCCCTATACCCCCCCCATGGGCAGGTATGCTTGACGTGCTCCTGGCCAGTCGCGTCCTTGTAGGAGTACCGCTCACGGTGCACAACCACCAGGTCGAAGGGAGGCCGCTCGGTGTCAGACAGAAGAATTCTCCCCTGAAATCAAAAAGCGCTGGTGTGGTATGGAGTGCATTGGGCGGGGGGGGGGGGGGCACGCACTCACCGGCAGGGACGCATCGGCACGCTCGCAGACATGGACACAGAACGAACGCACGAACGCACGCACGTACCGTGCATCCCCAGCACTTCTTGTCCGTCGCGCGTTTTTCTTTGAGGAAGTGGCGCACGGAGCGGACATGGAACGGCTCGTCCGGATCCATGTAGTACTGGACGGCGGCGCCCGTGGGCCGGATGGGCAGCTTGGCGAGCTCCTGCCGACTGGGGGCGGCCATGGCGCAACCGCAGGAGCACAGCGCCTTCTCGGCTGCGTCGCCGGCGAGGAAAGGAGCTGGCAGCGTGACACCCAGTCGGCGCTCCGCCACGTTGACACCCCCTCCGAACTTGCGAGTAGACCCTTTTCTTCCGGAGCCTAAAAGAAAGCGCGCGCACACGCGCTAGACTCGGCCGCGCGTCCCCCCACAGACGCCGGCGAGGGCCGCTGGTCCGCCCTTTTTTGACTTGGACTCTTTGTAGGCGTCAAATTGCTCATTTTCCCGAGAAAAATCCGAATAAATGGTAAAATTCCCACTATCGCACCACTAATACATAGACTGGTGAAATTGCGGACAAGTTTAACGTGGTGGTGCCGCAAATTACATGCCTGCTTGCTTTATCTGCCTGCTTCCTTTATCTGCCTGCTTGCCTGCTTGCCTGCTCGGATTATCGTAAGCCTCGTTGAGCATACCCTGTTGAGTTCAGTCGTTGAGTCGTAGGCGTTTTGCCACTTCTGCCGTCTAGCGTGTATTCGATAGGCCGCTGTTACGACCAAGGCATCCACGTCACTCAGCAGCAGGTGGACTTTGAAGTCATGAAATGGCTGGTGCTTAACTTCCACCAGCTGGGCGATGACAACGATGAGGTGCAGTCCAGTGGCCCAAGATTATTCGCACGAGCTGTTTACAAAGTGATTATACTAAGACATACCGTGTGAACAACACGAAACGGGTTTATTCTTTGGGATGGTACCACTGTGCCATACGGATTCAAAAAATAATATCGAGTCCGTATTAACGTGGTAGCACGCATGGGAACACACATGCAGGTGCGAGCAAACGCCCGCACGCGCAGCAAACGTTATAAGCGCGTATAGCATCGCGCGCATCCGGTCATCGCTTAGCACGTGGCCGCTTTTCCTTTTGTATGTCTGACACAGCGGCTGCGGGGGCGCTGACGCCGCTGCAATTGAAGAGGTACAGACAGCTAATCTCTGGCTTGGGTTGTGTAAGGCAGAATGGGGTGGGGGTATTCGCCTACGTTTTGCGCTCTATTCAATTCAGCTTTCATTCACTTGCTCTATTTAGGTATTCACTTGCGTGCGCTGACGCCCCGCCCCGTGTGTGTGTGTGTGTGTGTGTGTGTGTGTGTGTGCGTGTGTGTGCGTGTGTGTGTGTGCGTGTGCGTGTGCGTGCGCGCGCGCGTGCGTGCATGCGTGTGGGTGTGTGTTTGTTGTGCGTTGTGTCGACTGTTTTCTTCAGAGAGGCCGTCGACACGCACACGGACGACGAGGACGCCGCCAGCGACGACGACGACGTCATGCGCCCGGACGTGACCGGCACTGATCCAGACGAGGCGTGGGACGCCGAAGAGACCCGTTTCGCCGCATGGATCGAGACGGCGACCGTCGTCGCCGCTGTCGACTGCGGCGGCGCCGCGGACAAGGCCGCTGACGACGGCTGGGGTGCCACGGGCGGCTGGGGCGCCGCTGACGACGCCTGGGGCAATAGCCCCTTCAAGAACTGCGCCGCCACCTTCGTGTACAAGTTTGTGTACACGTTCGCGCATTAATACAATTTGCAAACAACATGCCGATTGCTTTCTTTAGGGACCCCCATGGGCCTACTGCGGCGTGTCGGGGACTTTCTACCCCTGGGTTGTGTGTTGCGGAAATGTAACGCGGTGATGTGCGCAACGCACGCGAGAAACGCGCCCCAATGTACGTATTAATGGAGGCACGTAGGCCACTGTTAAAATACGTCAACAAAAATTATTCTGAGGAGGACGACATGGAACTGGAACTTCACTTTGCATACAAGGAGCGGCGGCGAGACCTCCTCCAGTATCGCTGTCTCTGCTGCGAGTTGGAAACAGCGCAGTTGGCGCTGCTGGTGGCACTCGAAAGGTGATCTCTCTCGCCCGCCCCGAAACCGACGCTGGTGGCTGTCGTCGTCACCCTTCGACCGTTCGACGGCCACAGTGCGAACTGCGAGCGGCGCCCCCGGGCACGTCCTTCGTGCAGCAGCTGCACCGGTCGGCGACCCAGAACGTCCGCGACGGGTTAATGGCGCCGTCGCAGGCAGCGAACCATATGCGCAGAAGCCGCTGCGAGGCGCTGAAGACGCAGGGCGCGCCCTCAGTCTGCGGAGCTCTCTCAATAAGGCCGAAAAGAGACAATTTCCGAAAGTGGAGGAGCACAGACAACTGCCACCCCAGTACACGTACACTGTCCGGTCGCAGTCGGACGACCTGAACCGGCCTCACTACTTAGAACGGTTTCTGCTGCGTATCAGCGGCGCGCCTGCGCCGCCGTCGAAAATCCCATTGTAACTAGCCAGTTCAATTCAGGACACCGGACAGCTACAAAGTGCTCAGATATAGATAATAATTATAGATACGTACCAGGCCGCCGTTCATCCAACCTTGTTCCTTTTACGGCGGCCTGAGCCCGGCCCGGCCAACCGTCTTGAGCGCTACGAGAACGCGGCCCGCAAAATGTCGGCGCTGGAGAGGCTGAAGTCTTCGGGGCTGGTGGACGTGCGCGGCGACCCCGAGATGGAGTTCTACGTGAAGAGACTGGTGCTGGGCGCCGAGGAGCCGAATCCGCTCCATCTGCACTACGTCATGTTCCTGCCGACCATCGAGGGCCAAATGACGGAGGAGCAAAAGCAGAAGTGGCTGCGGGAAAATGGAAACCCGCGAAGTCGTCTGAAAATGTCGGACGCGCTATCGGTCTTGCACGAGGCGCCCGGGCAGGCCTCCACCGTTGATACTGCCTCGGTTTCGCTCTCATCGGAGAGTCAAGTCGTGGGCGGGACTTCCCCGTCCGAAGTTTTGGGCGAAAGCCTAGAAAATCTCGCCCTGAAAAAGGGTCCCAGTGCCGCCTCCGGCGGCGGCGACACGCGCTCTAGCGTCGCCAGCAGCTCGGCTCGCGGCCCCGGCGCGCGAGGCAAGCGCAGCGGCCGCAAGTTTCGCGGTCGGGGCGGCAGCTCCGCAGCCGTAGGCGCGGAGGCCGCCCCGTCCGTCTCAGTCTCGGACGCCGGCTCTGTCGGCGTCTCCAGCGCAGCGCCCCCTGGCGGCGGCGTCCAAAAGCGGGCCCGGCCGGCCGGCACGCCGTCCAGCCAAGGGGAGAAGAAGCGGCCGAAATCCCTCAACTTCGCTGAGGCGGCCAAGCGAGCGCTCCAGGTCGGCGTCATCTATCGCGGTGACTCGCTAGGCAACCTGGACGAAGCGGCGGCGGAGTTTATCCGCTCGGAGACGATCAAGGCGATCGACGAGGCTGAGGGCATTGTGCCCCAGTTCGAGGAGTCGGGCCTCAAGAGCGGCGTCTTCCTGGTGACGTGCGCGGACCAGAAGTCGCTCGACTGGCTCAAGACGTTCGTCGCGGGGCTTCGGCTCGGCGACAAGCAGCTCAGCGTCCTGCCAGCGGAGGACCTGCTGAGGCGGACGAAGATGGTGGTGTTCGTTCCCGGAAAGCCTTCCGAGACGGACACCATTCTCTCTCGTCTGTCGAAGCAGAATCCGTCGCTGGCGGTGGCGCAGTGGCGCGTCTACCACAGAGACGCCTCTGACAAGGGCGTCCGCCTGATTCTGGGGGTGGACGACGAGTCGGTAGTGGCTCTTCAGGCCATGCAGTTCCGTCCGTACTTCGAGCTCAGCAGGGTTCTGTTCAACTTTGCTGGGCAGAAGTCGGAGGAGAAGTAACGGTGACACGAAGGCAGCGTGGACGCCCTTTCAATGACGTCGTCACGCCTCCTCGTCACTCAGATTAACTTGCAGCATTGTAAGGCGGCGACAGGAGTGCTTGTCCGTCGCTTTGCAGAAACGCATACATTTCCTATGCTAGCTCTCATCCAAGAGCCCTGGGTCTACGAGAAGAGGATCTGCGGTCTCTCTGGACAACAGGGAAGTTTGTTTTGGGCCACTGGTGTCCAAGTTCCCAGAGCCTGTATCTTCGTCAGGCATGGTCTCTCAGTTTCAGCGCTGCCTCAGCTCTGCGCTCGCGACGTCGCAGCGGTGCTGGTCAACTTCCAGTGGCGGGGCAGGTCGCGCAAAGTCGTCTTCGCCTCAGTCTACCTTCCCAGCGACTCGCCGACGTTACCACCATCGGCAGAGTTCGGGGCGCTCGTCGCCTTCAGCCGCGCGAAGCAGCTGCCTCTCGTAGTGGGCTGCGACGCCAACTCACATCACACGGTGTGGGGCAGTTCAGACACGAATGCCCGGGGCGACGCTCTCCTCAACTACCTGGTCAGCGTCGACTTAGAGGTGCTCAATGTCGGTGGTAAGCCGACATTCGTGACCAGCGCTCGTCGTGAAGTCTTGGACATCACTCTGTGTTCTAGAGACTTTGCGTGTGAAGTGAAGAATTGGCGCGTCTCTGATGAGACGTCCTTTTCGGATCACATGCAAATCTGTTTCAGCCTAGCGTTAGATCCGCCGCCGCCGGTCTTCTACCGAGACAGGCGGGCAACAGACTGGCAGCGATTCACGGAGTCGCTGACGAGACGGTGGGGCCGCCCAACAGCTGCTCAGCAGCTTGACTCGGCCGAGTCCATCGAAGGGGAGTTGTCAACGCTGTATCGCCACGTCGGCGCTGCGTTTAGAGAAGCATGTCCAGAGAAGCGGCTGCGCCTTGGGCGTCGGGTCCCCTGGTGGACTCGTCAGCTTGGCGAACTGCGCCGAGAAGCTAGGCGCCTCTGGAGGCGCTACTACGCGTCCAAATCCGCTTTGGACTGGGAGGCATACCGCGCGGTGCAGCGCCAATTCAAGCGCCAACTACGCCAAGCAAAGACCTCTTCATGGAGGGAGTTCTGCTCATCCATTGAGGGAAGTTCTGCAGTTTCGAAGCTGTATATGGTGTTGTCTACGGACAAGCGTGTGCGTCTGGGTATGCTGCGCCTGCCGACAGGCGAGTGCACGGCTGGTAGGGGGGAGGCTCTCTCTCACCTGCTGTCCGTCCACTTTCCTGGCAGCAGCGCAGCAACGGCGCCGGCCAGTCCGGAACCGCTGCCGCAGGCGCGGCCGGACTGGCGCCTGGCCCACCAGATCGTCTCAGAAATGAGGGTGAAATGGGCGATCTCGTCCTTCTCGCCCTTCAAAGCCCCGGGGGAGGATGAGGTGTTCCCTGCCCTCTTGCAGAAGGGGTTGCCCACCCTGCTAGTCAGTCTGTGCAACGTGTTTCGCGCCTCGATTGCTCTGGGCTACATCCCCAGGGCGTGGCGTCGAGTCAGGGTGGTCTTCATCCCAAAGCCCGCCAAAGAAGATTACGCGAATGCAAAGTCGTTCAGGCCAATCAGCCTCTCGTCGTTCCTTCTGAAGGCGCTCGAGAGGCTCGTCGACAGGTTCCTACGGGACACTGTCCTGGCTCGAAGTCCGCTGCACGCGTGTCAGCACGCGTACCAAGCGGGTAAGTCTACTGAGACGGCTCTTAACTCGCTCGTCAGCCGTCTCAGCCAGTCGTTGGAGGCCGGGCAGTTTGCCATGGCGGCCTTCTTTGATATTGAGGGGGCATTTGACAATGCCCCCTTCCAAGCGATCTCACAGGCGTTGCAGGGCCGCGCGGCGCCGCCGGCCCTCGTCACCTGGGTGGAGAGCATGCTCAAGCAGCGCCTGGTCACCGCCACCATGGAGGACTGCTCAAAGGTAGTCAGCGTCCAGCGCGGCTGTCCCCAGGGGGGCGTCCTCTCGCCCCTTCTGTGGTCACTCGTGGTGGATAGTCTTTTGGTGTCACTCGAACGCCAAGGCATTTTCGCTCAGATGTACTCTGACGACGGCGCCATTGTCGTCAGTGGCATGTGTCTCAGCACAATTTGTGCTTTGATACAGCAAGCGTTGCGTTCCACAGACCGCTGGTGCGTGGAGCGAGATTTGGCCATTCAACCGGCCAAGACCGAATTGGTTCTCTTCACGCGGCGACGGAAGCTGCAAGGCCTCCGCCTGCCAAAGCTGGGGAACACTCAGCTACAGCTGTCAAGTCAGGTCAAGTATTTGGGCGTCACGCTCGACGCCAAGCTTACATGGGCGGCGCATGTCTCAAGCAAAGCCGCCAAAGGAGTTCGCGCCTTCTGGCAGGTTAAGAGAGCGGTCGGCTCCAAATGGGGTCTGACTGCCACTGTTGTGCATTGGCTGTACACAGTAGTCGTTCGCCCTATGCTTACCTATGCCGCACTGGTTTGGTGGCCCAGGGTAGAGATTGAAACTGCTCGCATTCAGCTAAGCAAGGTCCAGAGACTGGCGTGCCTCTGCATGACAGGGGCCATGGTGTCGACGCCGACGGCCGCGCTGGAGGTCCTGCTGGGCTTGCCACCGCTGGACGTCGTCGTCAAGGCTTCAGCCATGTCTGCTTGCTACCGACTCAAGCGGACTGGCCAGTGGCGCGGTGCGCGCGGTCCACACTCGCTCATCGAGGGGCAACTACTCGCTGCCGCGCCCGCAGCTGCACTCAGGGCCGACTCTATCGGTCCTGAGTTTAGTTTTGAGATGGACTTTTCCATTAAGGTTCACTCGCGGCAAGAGTGGGCGGCTGGGCGGCCGCCAGAGACGACGATGGCCGCTGTGGCTTGCTACACTGACGGCTCAAGCATTCGTCGCGCTGGCGTCGGCGCCGGCGTGTACATTCCGTCTCTGAACGTGGAGCAATCGATACCGCTTGGTAGAAGTGCAACCGTCTTTCAGGCGGAAGTTTTGGCCATCAGCTACGCTGCCCAGCATCTGGCGGGGCTGGAGGTTGGCGAGGAGGACGTCGCGATTTTCTCTGATAGTCGCGCCGCCCTCCTGGCCATTAGTTCCTGCAAGACGAGCTCTCGTCTTGTACGGGAGTGCAGAAATGCGCTCAACGCTATTCGTGCTCGGAGCATTCAACTGTTCTGGGTTCCAGGACACTCAGGGGTTGCAGGAAACGAACGCGCCGACGCTCTGGCTCGTGCCGGATCGCTGACGCCGTTTGTAGGTCCGGAGCCGGCGCTCGCCGTCAGTCCGGCCTTAGTCCATCAGCAACTCGACGCCTGGAGACGCAGAGAGCACCGCCTCCGCTGGGATGCTCTCCAGTCTTGCCGACAGGCCAAGGAACTGATCGCGGGCCCGTCAAAGGACCTGTCCAGGAGAGTTCTCAAGCTGCCGCGTGCAGTGGCACGTGTAGTGTGCGGTGTGCTTTCAGGCCACTATCTCAATGCGCACTTTCGGCGCATCGGCCTCGCCGACAGCCAAGTGTGTCTCAAGTGCGGGGTGGAGGACGAAACGTGTCTTCACTTCCTAGGGCAGTGCGACGCCCTCGCGGTGTTGCGCCTCAGACTGTGGGGAATGGCGTACGCCACTCCCCAGCAGATTCGAGAGCTCTCTCTAAAAGATGTCCTGGGGCTGTGCCATGCCTCTGGACGCTTCGAGGAGCTCTAAGAGTGAACGTTGCTTTGGGGTATTCTAAATGGGCCTTTCAAAGGCTTCCTAGAGTCGCCCCCAAACCAACAACAACATTTACGGCGGCCTACGCAAGGCAAGCTCGCTGCCTCCATTCATACGCGCGCTGGGATGTGTGCTGCGTAGATTGCAAGAGGCGATTAAACGCGTACATAGGCCAGGGGTAGAAAGTCCTATGAACCTACTGCGGCGGGGTCTGCTTCGAGTACCGTAGGGACGCCCCGAGGTGTGGGAGCGCACCACGGCCAGCCTCCAGGGCGAGGAAGAGCGAAAACCCACTGACGAGTCAGAGGACGATGGGTACGGTTTTTAAAATTTTGATTTAATTTCGACGTCTTTTTTTACATTACATGTAACAGGGTTTTTTGATCTTGGGAGAAGGTTCTATAGACTTAAAAGTACCGTAGACCCTTTAATTATGGCCCCACCAAATTGACGGGACATGCCAGATCATTTTTAATTTAGTGTTCGCGTGCGTGCGTCCGTGCGTGCGTCCGTGTGTGTGTGTGTGTGTGTGTGTGTGTGTGTGTGTGTGAGAGAGAGAGAGAGAGAGAGAGAGAGAGAGAGAGAGAGAGAGAGAGAGAGAGAGAGAGAGAGAGAGAGAGAGAGAGAGAGAGAGAGAGAGAGAGAGAGAGAGAGAGAGAGAGAGAGAGAGAGAGAGAGAGAGAGAGAGAGAGAGAGAGAGAGAGAGAGAGAGAGAGAGAGAGACGCGCTTTTACATGATTTCTCGTATGTATGTACTTTGTGTTTCTAACACGAATGTGTACAGCGATCGAGCGGTACGGTGTACATATAAATATCACAGGCGCGACTGCCGGGCCCACCGGACCTGATTATTGTTTGTATCTACAGTCGCAACACGATCAGTCTGCCCTTTATTGGTCTGCACTTGCAGGGCAGACTGTAGGTCTCAGGCTACAAACGCAGCAGCGTCCACAACGTGATTCAACTTGGGCTAGCACCGCCCTCTCTGCCACCGCCGCCTCCGTCGCTGCGCTAGCCTGGCCGCAAATAGGCCGACGACGATTGCACCATCGCTCCCTTACCCCCCGCGATGGAAAAAAAATCAAGCCCGAAGCTTCGTTCTGTCTTTGGTATGTACATGTATATTGCCAACAAAGTCGAAGAGACCAATCAGCTGCCTGCATGCCTAAACGTGCATCAACATTGCCTAGCGCATTCTGAGCCCTCTTAGTAGCGGCTCAATTGTGTTAGGGGCACACTTGTGTCGAGAACAGTGAGATGGAGCGCAGCGATTCTCCCATGGAGTTCTCAGCGCATAGTCCGGTGTCCGCAGCCGATTGTTTCATCCGCGCGTTCAAACTAGCCACCCTCAGCTTCATGGAGTGCGCTCGACTGCTCGTCTGCACTGGCTGCCGCCACGGGAGCCTCGGCCAGCTGTCGCATCAGTGCATAGAGCAGCAGTGGCCTGACCACAGTGTACCGTATTGCTCTAGTTGCTGAACTGACGGGCCTAGTGCAACCAAACGCTGTGTTGGACAACTTTTTGCGTCTGTTGTGCGACCACGGGATACTGAGCACGGATGTTGCCACCTTCTTGTTCACCGATCCGTTCTGTCGACTGTCGACCGATTGCGTTGCTATTTTGAATTTCAACATCTAGCGGAACAGAGCATTTTCAATACTCATGATTCCTAGTGAGTGCGATTCTGTACAGTGTGGTTTTACCCTCCAGATGATTGTTGATGATGACAGTTTTAAACCGAATATTTCTTTTTAAATTAAATAATTCGATCTTTTGTGCTATGCCTTTGGGTACGACCGTTCTTTGTGTTGCAGATCGGTTCCGTTTGATTCGCTTCGGTTGCCAATCCCAACATCCCACATGTCGATGACACCTGAAGGGCGACTGGAGCCGCTGAGCTAGGAGCTCGGCGCCCCCAGCGACGACGCCGAGCTGGCGGAGCGGATCGTTGGCGTGACCGAGACATTGGCCAAGAAGGCTTTCGCAAAGTGCAAGCAGACCAACCGGCTCTCACAGGCGGTAAAGCTGTCTCGTCGGCACGGCCTCCACCGCAGTAGAAGCGACAGAAGGCAGAAGCGTGATGACGGTGGCGTCGCGTCATCTGAGGTCACCATCTACGACGAAAGTGCTACGAAGTTGGTCGTCGCACCGGTCAAAAAGTCACAGAAACTGCCGTCGGTCAGCTGTACCACTATCAGAACACTGCCGGCCGCATGGTCGCTGCCATGCAGGGATCCAGTGATAAAATGCAAAGCCTCAGAAAAGACATCGCTGCCATGCGGGCGTACAACTCGGCTGAACAAAGAATGACAATGGACACACTTCGAGGCCAAATACAGTCGTGCGACGAGGCCACCATTCTCCTTAGAAGCGTGGTCGGCTCGCCCGCTGAAGCTTCTGCACAGGCCGGTGAAGACCGTGCGTCTGGGCAGACGGCTACTTTCAACAATGGAGCGGCTGGAAATGAAACTCGACGAGGCAAGCAAGGCCTACACAGCACAGGAAACGCGCCGCAAGGGGCATACGCGCCACGAGGGGCCTATGCGCTGCAAGGCGCCTATGCGTCGCGGTCTGTGTCACAGAAAGAATTAGAATATAGATTTGAATTTTTAAAATATTAGAATTAGAATAAAATTAAAATGAAAACGTGTTCGACTGTTTTAATAATTAAACATTATATCATTAAAGAATAGGTCTGCAGACTTTTTACTGACATCCCTAGTTATATCGGCTAGTGGGCCTACCTCCGCCTTGGCTGTACCACTACACAGCATGTACAATTATCGCAGCAGCGCCGAACAACTATGTATGTACAACGTATGCCCTCCCCCCATCCACGCATGTGAAAGTATACACCACAGGCCGCAACACACACTCATTTGCATTGGTACACTCATTCTATTCGTGGCGTCTCAACGCCGCAAGCGTCCGGCTATCAAGCAATGCAGAAGTGGAGCGCCTGTTCAACGCGGATTGGTTGTTAGGCTTTAGAGGAATAATTCTCATTATACTACTGAAGTACACTGGTACATGTTCAAGCGATTCAGTTCTGAAAGCCTTGGTCGCATACAGTCGAAAACAACAATTGTTGACTAGAGCAGTTTCATGAGAGATGTGGCACAACAGTGGTCCTACCGAATCTACTTTGTTGTCCAAACGATCGTCGGATTCATACTCAGACTATTGAGGCCACCTAGAGTTCCCTCAAGACACATCTGAGACATCTACATTCAACGTCACAGGAATTGTTACCAACCTCTCTTTTTCAATATGTGAGGAAATCGACCATAGCCACGACATAGCCAAGCGTCATACATACCTGCATGTAGTCCCGCACCACACATACACGGTACATGTAGCCAGCCACGCGCCATACATAATGTACATATTCACACATGTAGTCTCGCTGCGGTTTGTTGCTTGTCGTGGTCGGTATGTAGTCATAGTAGAATCGTAGTCGTTAGACGTTGTGCCACTTAGCGTGTATTCATTCGACAGCTGGCAGGTATCTGGGCTCAAGCTAAAACAGCGCTGATTCATGTCCGCTCTCTCGTCTTTGAGATGCTTGGCTCGGGGCCGGTTTTGACAGTACACTAAAATAAACGTAAACGGTGTTGACACTAAACATCGCCATTGAAAAAAATACTCTGCATGTTGACAAATATCACGCTTGCCATGCAATGAACAGGGAGGAGGCGCTTATGGAATGATGACAAATGTCACACTTGCCATGCAACGAACAGAGAGGCCGCATTTATTGTGGACATGGGTATTGAATGGCAACACCAGTGCCTGTACATTTGCAATGGAGACACATCCGCACTTGAATGCCGACTCCTTCACTACTAATGAGCAGAGTTATCCAACAGTCGTATTCACGCTAATCATTCCAGTCACTCCGCTCAGACAAATTGTGAGCCCCATCATGACGCACCCATCGCCACCGCCAACCCAAGTGAACATCCTGCAAGCCGTGCAGATGGTTGGTACGATAAATATTAGACGATAATTACATTCGGTTTGTACTACACCAAACATGGTCTTGAAGAACCTGCGCGCCGCAGCGCCACGCACCACCACCACCACGCCTTCCGCCAGGCCGCCGCGTTCGATGGGCCATGGCAGACCGTCGGTCCGCCTTGGGCTGCCGCTGCTGGGGCTGCCGACTGTTCTCGTTCCCACGCCTGCCGGTGACGTATGCAATAGGGTCCCCGGACCCAATTGCATAGAGGACATGCCTGCACGTATGCAATCAGGTCCCCTTATGATATAGGCGTTACAATCAATCTAGTGGCGTGAACCAAAGCAGGCGAACGCTACAGGAGACAGCTTGTGCGTGGCGTGGGTTATCTCCACAGCAGTGAGTCAAGCCGCTGAGCCTCTGTTGGCTGCAACAAGCAGACCACCGACGCTTTAGCACTACACGTATTGAATCACTGCTGTAGTGGTATAGGTATGCGGCATCTCAACATTCGACGCCCTTTAACTTTGGGTTAGTCGCCGTCGCCGACTAGAAGCAGCAAGGTCAGAAGCCGACCAGAAGCAGCGCTGCAGGATGTGCACAAAAAATTAAGGTTGAAGACAATCTGCAATACAGACAAACATACACCTACACCAATGACCAATACATGGGACCTGATTGCGTAAGAGGCCCCGATTGCATACGTATAGGTATGCAGAGACGTCCTCTATGCAATTGGGTCCTGGGGACCCGATTGCATAGAGGGACCCTATTGCATACGACACCGGCGTTCACCGCTGGGCACCCTACCTATTGCAGAAACAGCCATCAGTTGCCAGCACAACTCCGCATCCGCATGAATCTCTGTGAGTGCGTGCGTGTGTATGTCGGTGCGGGCGCATTTGCGCCTGTGTGTGTGCAGAGTCACTGGTGTTGCAGCGTTGCTCGTCCTTTGGGTGCTGCTTCGAGTCATCTCGCGTCGTTTGCGCCTGCAAGCGTTCTTCGTCGCACCTCTCCGAGAGTCTCAGGCGTCGCTGAGGGGGGCGTCGTCTGCAGCAGCCTGCTCTCGTCGTCATCTATCCTATTTCAGCAATTACCGAAAAGGACTTCGCAAAGCGCACGCGCTGTACGTGCTCAACAAAGTCCCACAACTGTCGTTAATGGAGCCCACCCAAGTGCCCAGCCAAGCGCCCAGCCAGGTGCCCAGCCAAGCGCCCAGCCAAGCGACCAGCCAGGTACCCAGCCAAGCGACCAGCCAAGTGCCCACACAAGCTGGCAACACCAAAGAAGGAATCTGTCTAGGTACATACATACAAAGTTGCACTCAATGACGAACTGTGTGTACAACGTTTGTGTAAGTGCCTCCAGCCATTTGTGTAGTGTTCTAAAGCGTGTGTGAGTGCTGCGTGCGTGCGTGCATTCGTGCGTGCCTTCATGCGTACATGAGTGCGTGCATACGTGCGTGAGTGCGTGCGTGCGCATGAGGTTCCACGTGGCATGTGCTAATTTCTTGCATTCAATCTATGTAAATGTCAGTCAGTTTCAGTTGCCACAATTTTCGCTGCACACTTCCTTCCATTGCGAGCGAACACAAAAACCGGATTTTATACATGGTTTGTTCAAACTGAAGTTGATCAGCTGCAATGCGAAAGTGGCTAGATATATCAGTGGGGAATGCCTTAATTCCACTCCTTTTCAAACTGAACTTCAACACAAGAGCGTCACATATTCGCCTTTTTTTACAGCCACCTGCAAATTTTTCCTTAATTTCCACTCAACAGACACACGGGAATGGAAATTCTGGGAATGATAGAGTTGGGCGCGTATTTTTTCAAACGTATTTTTTTCAAAAAAATACACGTATTTTTTTGAAAAAATACGCCGCCATCTGTATCTTATTTTTAAAAAATACAGTCGTAGTCGTAATCGTAAGGTAGTCGTCGTAATTTTGAGTCGTAAGCCTGCATTTTGTTGAATCAACCTACAATAGATAATAAAACATTTGTTGTTAATCAATGTAACTTACATTGAACAGCATATATGAGAGTTGTGTAGTGGGTAGAGTTACCACAAGACGATTTGTTTGACATCACATTATTCTTATGATGCTTAGCTTTTGCTTACGTTATGTTTTGGACGCAGCGGACGCGAACCAACAATTGGTTCTGCTAGCTTTTGCTATTGTTAGCTCGTCGCGTTCTTAGTGTCGCGTCGACCTGCTTCGCGTTCTTGGATGCGTGCCCCCATTTCTCACTTTGTTAGATGCCAACCAAATCTCTTGGTCGCTCATTACTCCGCTTACGCACCACTCACCCACACGCTCACCTCACACCCACACACACGCACGCACAAACACTCCTACTCGTCTACTTGCGTGCTTGCACAGTTTTACAGCGTTCGACCTACTTTATGTACCAATTTTTAAGCTTTGGACACTTCGCTGATGGCTTACTATGATTTACGGTACTGTACATACGTAATCTAGAAAAATACAAAAGAAGATACGTATTCTTTTAGAAAAATACCGTATTTCTTCAAAAAAATACGCTGGTCCAAAGTCAAAACGTATTTTTCCCAACTCTAGGGAATGAAGCAGCAGAAAGCGTCGCTACACCTGTATCCTCAATTGTGTCGGCTGTCGCTCTGCGATAATTGGCATTATATTTGAACGGTCCCAGGTCACGTTGCCGCATATAGGGAAGCGGGGGGGGGGAATAAGCGCTCTTGCGCTCTGCAACAGGCCCGCTCCTAGATAAGAGTGGGCTGAGTAGGATGGAGAGGAAGAGCGATCCGATTGTTGTTCGCGCGCGTCTCACAGCGCACACTCTACCGGCATCGGAATTGTCACACCATAATACGCAGCTGAACTTGGAGCGCGAGCATCGTTCGAATGGCAAAGGACGGAATAAAGCCATTAACAGTGCGTTGTTTTTGCTGGCGCTTTGCAACTTGTATGCTCAATGTGAGCAATGATTGAGCAATGTGATACAATGTACTCAGTACATCGCAATCTGATTGTCAGTGTAACCACAGCAATGCATTTACACGTACTTGCACTTGCAGTTGGCTGGGTCAGCTCCCAAATGGGAAAGTAGCGACTTCTCTTACCATTACAATGCACTTCAAGCAGAGTGGCGTCAGTACGGGTTTTTATATGGCCGTGGCTGATGTCTGTGGTTCAGCAAAAAAATGCTGAGTTATCTCTTCTGTCTCATGAGCACTCTTTTTTTTTACAGCCCACTGTTGCTACTCGTGTGGTGAACATCACGGGACTGCGTCTGGTCAATGCACAACAGAGCAACAGAAACTGTGGAATCTGCACCACGACTGGGTGAATCACAGTGAGTTCTTTGTGGTGCATCATGCGATCCCACCAACATCAGGTCGTCTGCGGTGACGACTACGCGATTCACTGCATTCCCGTGCACAGCGCGTGCGATAATTGCCAATCCAGGCAGGGGCAGGGACAGCACAGTGTGGTATGGCGCAGACAGCAGGTGGCTGACGAACAGGCGGACAACGTACCCACCCGCTGACACGTCTTTATCGATCGTGAATATTTCTGGCTCGTCCCCTCTCTCCTCTGGCTGTGCCGCACATAACAAGGGCAAGTAGGGAGCGTTGGCTCTGGCCTGGCGTGGGCAACGGACAGTCACAGCGTGTAGAAAAGCTGCGCCGCCTGGCGCGGCGCAGCATGAAGAGAGGAGGTGCTTAGGGCCGCACGAGATTGTGCGAATTCGAGGGAACAAGTAAGGAATACTCAAGGGAAACCTAGCAAAGGATGTTAAAGTTGGGTTGAGAATGAAAGCCAGCCAGCACCGACCCGGCGATCTTTTCTAACGAACAAGCACCGACCCAACTTCGTTTTCTCTCCAACTCGGTTCTGAGAAGATATTCAAGCACAATCTTCAGCCAAGCACCGACCCAACTTAGTTTTCTCTCCAACTCGGTTCTGAAAAGATATTCAAGTACAATCTTCAGGCAAGCACCGACCCAACTTCGTTTTCTCTCCAACTCGGTTCTGAAAAGTTATTCAAGCACAATCTTCAGGCAAGCACCGACCCAACTTCGTTTTCTCTCCAACTCGGTTCTGAAAAGATATTCAAGCACAATCTTCAGGCAAGCACCGACCCAACTTCGTTTTCTCACCCAATTTCGTTTCTCTCCAACTCAGTTCAGAGAAGATATTCAAGCACAATCTTCAGGCAATCTTCCGACGACAGCCACGTAGCGCTTGAGTTTCTGTTGATGGAAATTTCTCCTACTGAGAAAAATGACCCAGTGCTCACACAATAGCGTCGCTACACTACGTCTGCGGGAGAACAGACTCCTGAGCGAGCAAAACTCGTTTCTCGAGGCTGAGCATAGTCACTTTTGTCCGAAGGGACGACAAGCGCAAAATTTTTAAATTGAGCGACCGTCTGAACCGATTTACCATCAACGACAAAACGATAAAAATCGAAGATGACAAAACAGAGCAGCAAGTCACCGCCGACAGCAAGTGCTTGGACCTGTCAAGACGTAAGCCAGAAATTCGTAGGCGACTGGGTGCCAGGATTTAAAACAAGAACCCTGTTTGAGAAAAATCGAAAACCGAATCAATGTTGATGAGGCGAAGGAAAAAAGCTGAAACAAAAAAGAAAAGCTGAGGGCAGCGACTCTGAATCTAGCGATAACGAAGGCACGTCCACATTGACGTCACAAGTAGTGATGGCAACCTACCTAGCTAGGTTACCTACCTAGTAGGTACAGTTGGGAAAAATACGTTTTGACTTTGGACCAGCGTATTTTTTTGAAAAAATACGGTATTTTTTTTAAAAAAATACGTATCTTTTGTATTTTTTTAGAGTATGTATGTACAGGTACCGTACATCATAGTAAGCCATCAGCGAAGTGTCCAAAGCTTAAAAATCGGTACATACAGTAGGTCGAACGCTGTAAAACTGTGCAAGCACGCAAGTAGACGAGTAGGAGTGTTTGTGCGTGCGTGTCTGTGGGTGTGAGGTGAGTGTGTGGGTGAGTGGTGCGTAAGCGGAGTAATGAGCGACCAAGAGATTTGGTTGGCATCCAACAAAGTGAGAAATGGGGGGCACGCATCCAAGAACGCGAAGCAGGTCGACGCGACACTAAGAACGCGACGAGCTAACAATAGCAAAAGCTAGCAGAACCAATTGTTGGGTTCGTGTCCGCTGCATCCAAAACCATAACGTAAGCAAAAGCTAAGCATCGTAAGAATAATGTGATGTCAAACAAATCGTTTTGTGGTAAGTCTACCCACTACACAACTCTCATATATGCTGTTCAATGTAAGGTACATTGATTAACAACAAATGTTTTATTATTTGTTGTAGGTTGATTCAACAAAATACAGGCTTACGACTCAAAATTACGACTACTACCTTACGATTACGACTACGACTGTATTTTTTAAAAATAAGATACAGGCGGCGGCGTATTTTTTCAAAAAAATACGTGTATTTTTTTGAAAAAATACGTTTGAAAAAATACGCGCCCAACTCTACTAGTAGGTTACCTAGCCTTTGTCGACGCTGGTGCGCTCGCGCGTCTGCTCTTTCTCAATCCTTTCTATTGCGCGCGCACACACACACGCCGATTTCTACCAGGAATATACCATCAATGAATCGAGCGAATAGTAAGCGCTAGAATATAGGCGGAGGGCGTGGCTATAGCGCCGCGCCACCAATGAGCGTAGGCTAAGGCTACACTGCACCGGGATACGCGTATGTACGGTGTACCTATGGCCCGCTAATCGCGTACGTCGCGACACTCCCGGCGGAGAAAAAAAAGCGCCTACCAAATCTATGCCTTTTTCTTGGTTGACAGTACGTTGAGGGCGGTCTTCAAGGCATAGTAGTGGGGGGAAAATTTCAGCCCTCGACACAGAACCTAGGCTAACAGGGTGAGGACGAGGAGGCCGACTACGACCAACACTACCAAAAAAACGTATGCGCGCGACCACGCAAACCATAAATCGTGAAAAAACGTCAACAGACCAGAACCAAATGCTACGTCCGGCGGGTGCCGCGCAATTTCGATGTTTTGGCTGACGTTGAAGAGGCGCACGGCTGACACAAAGAACAAAATGCCGGTCAGATTGAATTCCGTCACGCCAGCTGGACATTGGACTTGGCACATGGTGTTTACATTAGAGGTAGAAAATCTTGGTTTAACGGACTGTGCCAAGCCCTCAGAGGTGCAGCGGCTGCTAAACTGTTGTGTGTTCTTCCCTTGACCGCAAGTAATGTGTGCGGTCGCAATTCCGAAGTCGGTGGCGCACGAGTAGTTGAACAGGGCGCCCGTCAAGCAGTCGTAGCAGCCGGTGAGAGGCTGGGGAAGCACCTGGCAGATGTTCTTCTCAGTTAGAGAGGTCAGCTTTAAGCCTTTGACTGACAGCTGGACTTCAACTGCGACCTGCTGTGAAAATTCGGCGCGAATGCCGTGTTGAGTGTCCGGCAGCAGGTGGACACCATGAGTCGTCAGTGGGAGAAGGCTGTCTGGCCGCGCGAAGAGCGGCTCGAGTTCGCCATGTTCGCACGAGCAGGCCACTGAATTTTGCCTGCTCTGGCACTGACAGGAATCGTGTGCCAGGAAGCAAGCGAATTGGCGTGCTTTCTTTGCAGAAGGGCACTGCAGCGATCCGACTGCTCCAGCGAGTGGTTGTCCTCGAGGCGACGCGGTCGCCAGGACCGTGCGGCGCTGGTCGGTCAGGAACTGATGGCCGAGCAGTGGAGTGTCCAGCTTCGACACCGAGGTGACAGCGAGTTCAATATGTTGCCTGGTTGACGGGACTCCTGCGGCGTTCAAGTTGAATTGGTGGCTCTGCGGCGTTTGGCCATTCCTCTCGAGGGTCGCATTGACGGCCATTCGAAGCGTCCATGTTGGACACGAAAACACCTCATAAATGGCCTTTGTGGCTGGCTTTGCGTAAGTGCGGTAGTAATTGCAGCCAGACGAAGGCCAGAAGCAGCCGCACCACCAACCACCGCACGATTCCGCGCAGTATGTGTGCCCTGGGTGGTCGTTTGGCTCTCCGTCCAGCTCGGTCACCTTGTCGCTTGTCGTCGTTTTCTCGCAGGTGTCTCCCGTGCATGAGCCTTTGCCAGGGCACCGCTTTGACGACGCATAGTCCATTTGGTAGGACCTTGTGTAGTACAGATTCCGCTTGTCGCAAGTGAGCGTCAACGCGTCCACGTCGATGGAAATACTGCCGAGGGGCTCGTTAGACGAGTCCTGAATCAGGAGGCAGGCCGTTTGACCACGCGGCTGCAGCGTCAGTCGGACGATGTGGTCGATGAGGCACTCTGACGATTGGTCTGCCTGCAAGCTGCAGACCGCGCGTTCAGCCTGCAGCATGACGACTTCTGCGCAGCCGTTGACGCAACAGCTGAAGAGGCTGCTCAGCGCGATCAGCGTCAGGTAGTACGGTAGGCGGCTGCGCCGGCGCCTCATCGCATTCCTGCAGCAGCAGCGCCACAGCGAACACAAGCAGTTGCGCAAGCAGCCGAGACACCAGCACGTCTCCTTGGTTAGACGGAGCAGCAGTAGGGCCGTCTTGAGCGTCATGTACGCGCAAGCTGAAATGGCGTACAGTCCCAGGCCCACAATGAGCACCGAGAGCCAGCCGTAGCAGTGAAGATTGTTGAGGTTTTCCCAGCAGAACCAGCAGGTGATAGTAGTAAGGAGTTGGGCGACTTGGGGCTTAAACTCAAAATGCACCAAGCACTGATAAGGGCGGCGCCAACCTACAGTAACCACTCGAATAAGAGTGGGGGGGTACAGTAATTATTCAAAACATTACTGTAGCGCGGAAATTTGAACTTAACCGCGGGAAAGTCGATTTTATTTAATTATTTATTTTATTTTGTATTTTTTTATTTTATATTTAAATAATTTACATTATATTTAATTACAAAGTGATCTAAGTGATTTGGGCAATAATTGATCAAGTATGATCAGCATGATTGGCCATGATTGACCAAAGTCTGGCTGTGGTCTGGTATGACCTGTTGCATGTGAAACATGAATTGTGCGGGTGACATGTCAAGACATAATGCATTAAATTTCTATGTAAATTGAACAACTATCGATTTTGTGATTTGGTCTAGGCATTATTTTTGCATGGTCTGCATTAACTGCATGTTATTTGGGTGTGATTGACCATAGCTGGTGTGGCATGATTTACATATAATCTACATTAACCGCGTGTTATTTTGGTGTGACTTGTGTGTCATTGGGTAGTGCATGATTGGGTAGTGTGACCTACATGCTATCTTGGCATGTCATTGGGCATGATTGCCATGACCTATGGGCAATCTGATGGATGTGATCTGAGTGATTTGGGCAATAGGTGATCAAGCATGATCAGTGTTATTGGCATAATTTCTGTGTAATTAGCATTAACTGTGTGTTATTCTGGTGTGATTGAGCATAGCTGGTGTATGAATAGGCATGATTTACACATAATCCACATTACCTGTGTGCTATTTGGGTGTGATTTGTCATGACTGCTGTATGATTGGGTATGATCATTGTGACCTATGGAGTGATCTGAGTGTTTGTGATCTGAGCAATTGGAATTGATTGGTGTAACCTATGAGTGTTGAATGGTTGTGACTATTGGAAATGATTGGTGTGACCTATGGGGTGATTAATGGTTGTGACTATTGCAAATAATTGGCATGACCTTTGGGTGATCTGATTGATTGAGAAGTGTGATCACTGTAACTTTTTGAATAAGGGCATGGATGCAGGTACAGCACTGTAGACCACCAATACTTAAAAATTTTTACACTTACCATGTCATGCACTGTAGTGAATACTCAGTCTGAATTGTGCTGGTGAAATAGGGGATCTAGGTCAATTGGTAGGTCAATGTGCAATGTGTTTACAGTGAACATCCTCTACCATGTGCAGCTGAGCAATGCCATTGTTGGGCACATTAGTGCTGCTGTGTGCTGCTACAACTTAGCAAGTTGGCCTGTCACATGCTCTTTATTTGGCAAAGTGCCTGTCACACGGTCTTATCAGTAAACATGTTCAAACGTTTTACAAGAGTTGCACCTGTCACACGCTGTCACACGCTGTCACCAGCTCTTATCAGTAAACGTGTTCAAACGCACCAGTCACGAGTCTTGGGCACTGTGCCAAGTCACTTATCAGCTACCATGTTCAAACGCGTTTGCCTGCCTTAACCCTGTCATGAGTACTACACATAACTGTTTACCCTCTTACCCTCATCTCTGTCTCCCTCGTTTTGTCCTCATCTGTTGGGATAATGCAGTGAGGTAGAAGTTTTGCATAGTCTCATTGAAAACAAACAGTGGTCAAGGAGAGGTTAACAACACATGTCTTGTGATATTAATTTGCCAAGCATACTGGCCAACTACAGATGCATGCTGGTGCATTTCTTGGTGAGGGCTACACACCTCAAAGATGGACCTGGTGGACATGAAGCTCAAGGCCTTCAAGAAGCAGACATGCTGCTGTGAACAGTGATTGGGTGAAATCTATGTTGTCACAAGCTGTCAGCTACCACGTTTGTCTTGGCATTGTACCAAGTCATGGAAGCAAAGCTAACTCATTAGCTTGTCATGGTGTGTGACTTGTAGTGAGGCTGGTAGACCACAAATGCTGGACAATGTAATTGCTGCAAAAAACAAATGAGCAATTTGAAAATATTTTCAAGATGAAAATGAGAAATGAGGAGCAGTGAATAATAAATGAGAAATGCAAATTCCAGCACAAACAGATGAATTTTAGACCATATATGTGCATATGTGTGTGTGTGTGTGTGTGTGTGTGTGTGTGTGTGTGTGTGTGTGTGTGTGTGGACATGAAGCTCAAGGCCTGCAAGAGGCAGACTTGCTGCTGTGATCACTGATCTATGTAGTCACAATCTGTTTCATCTACCATGTTTGTCTTGGCATTGTGCCCAAAGCCCTAGCCTGTCATGGTGTGTGACTTGTAGTGAGGCTGTAAACCACAAATGCTGCTGGTTTTGCAATTGCTGCAAGAGAAACCAAATGAGCAATTTGAAAATATTTTCAAGATGCAAATGAGAAATGAGGAGCAGTGAATAATAAATGAGAAATGCAAATTCCAGCACAAACAGATCAATTTTATCTCTGTGTGCATGTGTGCATGCTGTGATGTAGGCAAATTGATCAGTCCATTCAGTCCATTGATCAGATCATTGATCAAATTGATCAAAGTACTCAGCATGGCAATAAACTCACCACAGCTATTGTTTCTATAAGGTGCACAATTGCACCTGTGTGTGCTAGCTAGGGCAGCACCAAGCACTGCCATTTACTGATAAGGATGCACTAGTGGTCTGGCTAACAGCAGTTTTACCATGTGCCCATAGCCTATGCCACCTAATGCAGTCAGTGCACATGAAGCTACAATGTATAGCAACAACAGTAGTCTGAAGCAATTTAAAAGCACTAGTATGTAGATGATACACACAAGTGTCAAGCATGGAGACAATGCACAAGGATGGTTAGCACTATGACTAGCACACAGACAATGCACAACAATTATGACTGGTACACAGACAATGCACAAGTATGGCTAGTATCATGACTGTCATGCAGACAATACACAAGGATGGCTAGTACTGTGCTTAGCACACTGACAATGCACACATGTGCCTAGCACACAGACAATACATATGGATAAATAGCACTGTGTCTAGCAGACTTGCAATGCAGCACTAGCACTATGACTAGTAGACAATACACAAGTGAGTCTAGCGCACCAACAATACATATGGATGGTTACCACTACATGTCTGCACACAGACAATACACACATGTGTCTAGCACACTGACAATGCAGCACTAGCACTATGACTGGCACAGACAATACACATATAAATGGCATATAAACAATGCACATGGTTAGTACTAGCATTCACCCAATGCTCAAGCATGACTTGCACTATGACTGGCACAGACAATACACATATAAATGGCATATAAACAATCCACATGGTTAGTACTAGCACACAGACAATACACACATGTATCTAGCATGCAGACAATGCACAACAATGGCTAGCACTATGACTAGTACACAGACAATGCACAAGGATAGTACTAGCACTGTCTCCAGCACACTGACAATGCAGCACTAGCACTATGACTGGCATACAGACAATGCACAAGGATGGCTAGTACTGTGCTTAGCACACAGACAATACACACACATGTGTCTAGCATGAAGACAATGCACAAGGATGGTTAGCACTATGACTAGTACACAGACAATGCACAACAATTTTGACTGGTACACAGACAATGCACACATGTGCCTAGCACACAGGCACAGTCTACCACACAAGCAGGTCTAGCATCCAGCCAATGTACATGGCTACCACTGTGTGTAGCAAAGACAATGCACATGGTTACCACTTGCAATGCACAATGTCTAGTACTATGACTAGTACACAGACAATGCACATGGATTGTACTAGCACACACGCAATACACACATGTGTCTAGCATGCAGACAATGCAGTCACAATGGCTAGCACTATGACTAGCATACAGACAATGCTCAATGATGGCTACCACTGCATATAGCATGCAGACAATACACAAGGATGGCTAGTACTGTGCTTAGCACACTGACAATGCACACATGTGCCTAGCACACAGACAATACATATGGATGAATACCACTGTGCTTAGTACACTGACAATGCAGCACTAGCACTATGACTGGCACAGACAATACACATATAAATGGCATATAAACAATGCACATGGTTAGTACTAGCATTCACCCAATGCTCAAGCATGACTTGCACTATGACTGGCACAGACAATACACATATAAATGGCATATAAACAATCCACATGGTTAGTACTAGCACACAGACAATACACATGGATAAATACCACTGTGCTTAGCACACTGACAATGCAGCACTAGCACTATGACTGACCCACAGACACAAGGATGGCTAGTACTGTGCTTAGCACACTTACAATGCACACATGTGTCTAGCACACAGACAATACATATGGATGAATACCACTGTGCTTAGCACACTGACAATGTAGCACTAGCACTATGACTGGCCCACAGACACAAGGATGGCTAGTACTATGACTGGCACACAAACAATACACAAGGATGGCTAGTACTGTGCTTAGCACACTTACAATGCACACATGTGTCTAGCACACAGACAATACATATGGATGAATACCACTGTGCTTAGCACACTGACAATGTAGCACTAGCACTATGACTGGCCCACAGACACAAGGATGGTTAGTACTATGACTGGCATGCAGACAATAGACACAGGCATAGCCACAGTGACAACACCAGACAGTGTCCAAGGGGATGAGTGCTGTCACACCAAGAGCAATTTGAATATATTTTCAAGATGCAAATGAGAAATGAGGAATAATAAATGAGAAATGCAATTTGGACAAAAAACCAACAATTTATGTGGTGTCTGTGTGTGTATATCCACACCTGTGTGTGACTGTGGGCATTTATACCATACTTGTTTTTAGGTCTTCAAAGCAATTCAGTCATTTGGTCAAATTTAGACAAAAGGGCAGGTAAGGAAAAGAATATGTGACAGGTGTGAACAATCTGTGATTTCGGTGCAAAGTCTGTGTAGGCCAAAGTGAAAAAAAGTGATGTATTCTTCACAAGGACAGCCAAACCCACAATGATCACAATGTTCACCAATCATTGTCCATCTCTGTTGGCACTTTTGTTCTTCTTGCTATCACTGATCTGAAATCATGCATAGTAACACATGTACTATTGTCAGTTCAAAAGCAGACCTCCACTGGCATGCCATACTTGTCCATAACCATTTTCTGAGCTTGCTTGTCATGAAGGTTTAGCAGTGCATAACGTCCATGGTGAAACACAAGGTATATGGTGTCTCTCCCAGTTGGCATTGACATTTCCACACCAGTAGGTAGATGTCCTCTCTTTGGTAACAGCACAGTGATATCAACATTGTAGAAGTTGGCAATCTTCTGCAGATGGTCAATGTTGCTTGGGTGACAAGGCAGCAGGATGCAAACATCTTTCTTGGCTTGCTTGCATGACTTGCGCACTAGTGCTGCTTTTGCTGTAGATTTAATACCTGGGATAAATCCTTTTTTGTAAAGGATTGCATTGAACATTGTCTCCTCTGCTGGAATGCTATATTTCTTGTAGCGCTTGAAATGGCGCACACGAGTTGAGCCAAGAATATCTGAACAAAGATCTGTCAAACAAGCATTCACTGTTACACTTACTTTGTGTGCATTGCAGAAGCTGAACATTTCTCTGGCGATGCTTGTAGTAGAGGTCAACCACAGTTTGTGCCACTTGCTCCTGTGCACTTTTCACCAAATCTTGCAAATCCATTGGCAGACTCTGAGAAAGTAAAGGTTGATGCAATGAGTTTTATAGGTGAAGTCACGTGACAATGCAAAACATGATGTCACATGATGTCATTGGCCTGACAGTATAAATAGTAACACAGCCCAATCATTTTGTCAGTCTTTATTTTTTCGCAGAACACTTAACATGCCTTCTTTTGAATGTGAGCATTGTGATAAAGAATTTGTTTCAAAATTTAATCTACTGCGACACATGGAAAAATTTCACAATGAAGATGAAGAAGCATGCGAGGATGGAAAAGCATCAGCCACTGACATAGATGCTGTGGTTTCTATACTGGAGGAAGTTACGTCAGAATATTCGAGCATTGACGAAATGATTGAGGAATGCAACTACAATGACCTGTTTGAAAAGTTCAAGGAAAAGGTACATGCCACTGCTAAAACTATTATAAATGAACATTAATTTAGGTGGATGAACTACAAATTATGTGGCAGAATTTTGAGGAGACCAAGTTTTTCAAATCTATTCAGAAAACTGTCAATGATCTTCTGGATGATGGACTGGAGCAGGATGAGGCTGTAGACAAGGTAATTTTTTTCAATTTATTCAAATTGTTCAAGGAGAAATTATAGGCATGGGAAAAACGCAGTCGTCTGCTTCGTTGTTTTCTCAGCAACAACAAGGAAAAGCTGGATGAAATAATGTTTGATAAGAGTGCAGTGGAAGATGTTGAAGATGATGAAGATGATGAGTAGAACAGTGATAATTGCAGAGATTTTCCATTTTTCCTCAATTTGTCACATGTAGAACTAACAGTGATAATTGCAGTGATTTTTCTCAGCTCAGTTTGTCACATTGACCACTAAATACACACCTACCATTTTTACTGACCACACTATGTGAATTTGACACAGTTGACTATGTCCATGACATCATGTGACATCACACACATTAGTTGCCTTATCAGTAAATGCGTTCAAATGCGCCAGCCTTTTACGAGCGTCGTGCCAGGCACATGCTGCGCTAAGTAAACAAACTATTGAGAAAGAGGGTCACGTGACCATGACATCATGTGACATCATGCGCGTCAGTTTCCTTATCAGTAAACGTGTTTGAACGCGTTGGCGCGTCCCCTCTCTTTTGCCGTGCGCTGATTGGTCGAATATGACATCATGTATGACTCATGGTCGCGCGTGTCTGGCAGCGGCACTATGTAAACAAAGTATTGCGAAATAGGTGGTCGCGCGTGTCTGACCATTGCGAAATAGACGCTGAGTGCACGTGCACTGAGCACATGCTAGGCACATGGTGGGACAGGGGTGTATTCGGGGGGGGGGGGGGGGGGGGGGGGGGGGCGGGGGGGGGGGGGGGGGGGGGGGGGGGGGGGGGGGGGGGGGGGGGGGGGGGGGGGGGGGGGGGGGGGGGGCGGGGGGGGGTGGGAAAAAAAAAAAAAGGGAAAAAGGAAAAAAAACAGAAACAAAGGACAAAAAAAAAAAAAAAAAAACAGTGGATTGTGTATTTAAAAATGGTAGGTGTGTATTTAGTGGTCAATGTGACAAACTGAGCTGAGAAAAATCACTGCAATTATCACTGTTAGTTCTACATGTGACAAATTGAGGAAAAATGGAAAATCTCTGCAATTATCACTGTTCTACTCATCATCTTCATCATCTTCAACATCTTCCACTGCACTCTTATCAAACATTATTTCATCCAGCTTTTCCTTGTTGTTGCTGAGAAAACAACGAAGCAGACGACTGCGTTTTTCCCATGCCTATAATTTCTCCTTGAACAATTTGAATAAATTGAAAAAAATTACCTTGTCTACAGCCTCATCCTGCTCCAGTCCATCATCCAGAAGATCATTGACAGTTTTCTGAATAGATTTGAAAAACTTGGTCTCCTCAAAATTCTGCCACATAATTTGTAGTTCATCCACCTAAATTAATGTTCATTTATAATAGTTTTAGCAGTGGCATGTACCTTTTCCTTGAACTTTTCAAACAGGTCATTGTAGTTGCATTCCTCAATCATTTCGTCAATGCTCGAATATTCTGACGTAACTTCCTCCAGTATAGAAACCACAGCATCTATGTCAGTGGCTGATGCTTTTCCATCCTCGCATGCTTCTTCATCTTCATTGTGAAATTTTTCCATGTGTCGCAGTAGATTAAATTTTGAAACAAATTCTTTATCACAATGCTCACATTCAAAAGAAGGCATGTTAAGTGTTCTGCGAAAAAATAA
Organism: Paralinhomoeus sp. GSCO2_6; assembly: GCA_030248085.1. Classification (NCBI taxonomy): domain Eukaryota; kingdom Metazoa; phylum Nematoda; class Chromadorea; order Monhysterida; family Linhomoeidae; genus Paralinhomoeus; species Paralinhomoeus sp. GSCO2_6. The sequence continues at coordinate 5,609 of JASAMY010000574.1, read as the reverse complement.
AGACTGACAAAATGATTGGGCTGTGTTACTATTTATACTGTCAGGCCAATGACATCATGTGACATCATGTTTTGCATTGTCACGTGACTTCACCTATAAAACTCATTGCATCAACCTTTACTTTCTCAGAGTCTGCCAATGGATTTGCAAGATTTGGTGAAAAGTGCACAGGAGCAAGTGGCACAAACTGTGGTTGACCTCTACTACAAGCATCGCCAGAGAAATGTTCAGCTTCTGCAATGCACACAAAGTAAGTGTAACAGTGAATGCTTGTTTGACAGATCTTTGTTCAGATATTCTTGGCTCAACTCGTGTGCGCCATTTCAAGCGCTACAAGAAATATAGCATTCCAGCAGAGGAGACAATGTTCAATGCAATCCTTTACAAAAAAGGATTTATCCCAGGTATTAAATCTACAGCAAAAGCAGCACTAGTGCGCAAGTCATGCAAGCAAGCCAAGAAAGATGTTTGCATCCTGCTGCCTTGTCACCCAAGCAACATTGACCATCTGCAGAAGATTGCCAACTTCTACAATGTTGATATCACTGTGCTGTTACCAAAGAGAGGACATCTACCTACTGGTGTGGAAATGTCAATGCCAACTGGGAGAGACACCATATACCTTGTGTTTCACCATGGACGTTATGCACTGCTAAACCTTCATGACAAGCAAGCTCAGAAAATGGTTATGGACAAGTATGGCATGCCAGTGGAGGTCTGCTTTTGAACTGACAATAGTACATGTGTTACTATGCATGATTTCAGATCAGTGATAGCAAGAAGAACAAAAGTGCCAACAGAGATGGACAATGATTGGTGAACATTGTGATCATTGTGGGTTTGGCTGTCCTTGTGAAGAATACATCACTTTTTTTCACTTTGGCCTACACAGACTTTGCACCGAAATCACAGATTGTTCACACCTGTCACATATTCTTTTCCTTACCTGCCCTTTTGTCTAAATTTGACCAAATGACTGAATTGCTTTGAAGACCTAAAAACAAGTATGGTATAAATGCCCACAGTCACACACAGGTGTGGATATACACACACAGACACCACATAAATTGTTGGTTTTTTGTCCAAATTGCATTTCTCATTTATTATTCCTCATTTCTCATTTGCATCTTGAAAATATATTCAAATTGCTCTTGGTGTGACAGCACTCATCCCCTTGGACACTGTCTGGTGTTGTCACTGTGGCTATGCCTGTGTCTATTGTCTGCATGCCAGTCATAGTACTAACCATCCTTGTGTCTGTGGGCCAGTCATAGTGCTAGTGCTACATTGTCAGTGTGCTAAGCACAGTGGTATTCATCCATATGTATTGTCTGTGTGCTAGACACATGTGTGCATTGTAAGTGTGCTAAGCACAGTACTAGCCATCCTTGTGTATTGTTTGTGTGCCAGTCATAGTTATCTAGCCATCCTTGTGTCTGTGGGCCAGTCATAGTGCTAGTGCTACATTGTCAGTGTGCTAAGCACAGTGGTATTCATCCATATGTATTGTCTGTGTGCTAGACACATGTGTGCATTGTAAGTGTGCTAAGCACAGTACTAGCCATCCTTGTGTCTGTGGGTCAGTCATAGTGCTAGTGCTGCATTGTCAGTGTGCTAAGCACAGTGGTATTTATCCATGTGTATTGTCTGTGTGCTAGTACTAACCATGTGGATTGTTTATATGCCATTTATATGTGTATTGTCTGTGCCAGTCATAGTGCAAGTCATGCTTGAGCATTGGGTGAATGCTAGTACTAACCATGTGCATTGTTTATATGCCATTTATATGTGTATTGTCTGTGCCAGTCATAGTGCTAGTGCTGCATTGTCAGTGTACTAAGCACAGTGGTATTCATCCATATGTATTGTCTGTGTGCTAGGCACATGTGTGCATTGTCAGTGTGCTAAGCACAGTACTAGCCATCCTTGTGTATTGTCTGCATGCTATATGCAGTGGTAGCCATCATTGAGCATTGTCTGTATGCTAGTCATAGTGCTAGCCATTGTGACTGCATTGTCTGCATGCTAGACACATGTGTGTATTGCGTGTGTGCTAGTACAATCCATGTGCATTGTCTGTGTACTAGTCATAGTACTAGACATTGTGCATTGCAAGTGGTAACCATGTGCATTGTCTTTGCTACACACAGTGGTAGCCATGTACATTGGCTGGATGCTAGACCTGCTTGTGTGGTAGACTGTGCCTGTGTGCTAGGCACATGTGTGCATTGTCTGTGTACCAGTCAAAATTGTTGTGCATTGTCTGTGTTACTAGTCATAGTGCTAACCATCCTTGTGCATTGTCTTCATGCTAGACACATGTGTGTGTATTGTCTGTGTGCTAAGCACAGTACTAGCCATCCTTGTGCATTGTCTGTATGCCAGTCATAGTGCTAGTGCTGCATTGTCAGTGTGCTGGAGACAGTGCTAGTACTATCCTTGTGCATTGTCTGTGTACTAGTCATAGTGCTAGCCATTGTTGTGCATTGTCTGCATGCTAGATACATGTGTGTATTGTCTGTGTGCTAGTACTAACCATGTGGATTGTTTATATGCCATTTATATGTGTATTGTCTGTGCCAGTCATAGTGCAAGTCATGCTTGAGCATTGGGTGAATGCTAGTACTAACCATGTGCATTGTTTATATGCCATTTATATGTGTATTGTCTGTGCCAGTCATAGTGCTAGTGCTGCATTGTCAGTGTGCTAGACACATGTGTGTATTGTCTGTGTGCAGACATGTAGTGGTAACCATCCATATGTATTGTTGGTGCGCTAGACTCACTTGTGTATTGTCTACTAGTCATAGTGCTAGTGCTGCATTGCAAGTCTGCTAGACACAGTGCTATTTATCCATATGTATTGTCTGTGTGCTAGGCACATGTGTGCATTGTCAGTGTGCTAAGCACAGTACTAGCCATCCTTGTGTATTGTCTGCATGACAGTCATGATACTAGCCATACTTGTGCATTGTCTGTGTACCAGTCATAATTGTTGTGCATTGTCTGTGTGCTAGTCATAGTGCTAACCATCCTTGTGCATTGTCTCCATGCTTGACACTTGTGTGTATCATCTACATACTAGTGCTTTTAAATTGCTTCAGACTACTGTTGTTGCTATACATTGTAGCTTCATGTGCACTGACTGCATTAGGTGGCATAGGCTATGGGCACATGGTAAAACTGCTGTTAGCCAGACCACTAGTGCATCCTTATCAGTAAATGGCAGTGCTTGGTGCTGCCCTAGCTAGCACACACAGGTGCAATTGTGCACCTTATAGAAACAATAGCTGTGGTGAGTTTATTGCCATGCTGAGTACTTTGATCAATTTGATCAATGATCTGATCAATGGACTGAATGGACTGATCAATTTGCCTACATCACAGCATGCACACATGCACACAGAGATAAAATTGATCTGTTTGTGCTGGAATTTGCATTTCTCATTTATTATTCACTGCTCCTCATTTCTCATTTGCATCTTGAAAATATTTTCAAATTGCTCATTTGGTTTCTCTTGCAGCAATTGCAAAACCAGCAGCATTTGTGGTTTAGCCTCACTACAAGTCACACACCATGACAGGCTAGGGCTTTGGGCACAATGACAAGACAAACATGGTAGATGAAACAGATTGTGACTACATAGATCAGTGATCACAGCAGCAAGTCTGCCTCTTGCAGGCCTTGAGCTTCATGTCCACACACACACACACACACACACACACACACACACACACACACACACACACACACACACACACACACACAAACACACACACACACACACACACACACACACACAGGTCTAAAATTCATCTGTTTGTGCTGGTTTCTATTTTTCTCTTATTTTTTTCCCCTCCTCATTTTTCATTTTTTCGTGTAGAATATTTTTAAATTGCTCATTTGTTTTTTGCAGCAATTACATTGTCCAGCATTTGTTTTTTTTCTGCTCTTTTCTCTTTTCTCTTGAAATATTTTTTGCTCTTTGTTTTTTGCCATTATCCTTTTGGTCTACCAGCCTCACTACAAGTCACACACCATGACAAGCTAATGAGTTAGCTTTGCTTCCCATGACTTGGTACAATGCCAAGACAAACGTGGTAGCTGACAGCTTGTGACAATATAGATTTCACCCAATCACTGTTCACAGCAGCATGTCTGCTTCTCGAAGGCCTTGAGCTTCATGTCCACCAGGTCCATCTTTGAGGTGTGTAGCCCTCACCAAGAAATGCACCAGCATGCATCTGTAGTTGGCCAGTATGCTTGGCAAATTAATATCACAAGACATGTGTTGTTAACCTCTCCTTGACCACTGTTTGTTTTCAATGAGACTATGCAAAACTTCTACCTCACTGCATTACCCAACAGATGAGGACAAAACGAGGGAGACAGAGATGAGGGTAAGGGGGTAAACAGTTATGTGTAGTAATCATGCAGGGTTAAGGCAGGCAATCGCATTCCAACATGGTAGCTGATAAGTGACTTGGCACAGTGCCCAATGACTCGTGACTAGCGCGTTTGAACACGTTTACTGATAAGAGCTGGTGACAGCGTGTGACAGCGTGTGACAGGTGCAACTCTTGTAAAACGTTTGAACATGTTTACTGATAAGACCGTGTGACTGGCACTTTGCCAAATAAAGAGCATGTGACAGGCCAACATGTTTCAACTTGCTAAGTTGTAGCAGCACTACTGCAGCACTAATTTGCCCAACAATGGCAATTGCTCAGCTGCACATGGTAGAGGTCCTGCATAAACGTTCACTGTCCAAATCACTCATTGCACATTTACCTACCAATGCCCAATGACCTAGATACCCCTATTTTGTCACCACCAGCACATTTCAGACTGAGTATTCACTACCAGTGCAGCATTGACATGGTAAGTGTAAAATTTTTCAAGTATTGGTGGTCTACACTGCTGTACCTGCATCCATGCCCTTATTCAAAAAGTTCAGCCACACTGATCACACTTTACTTAATCAATCAGATTACCTATAGGTCACGCCAATCATTTCCAATAGTCACAACCATTAATCACTCCATAGGTCACACCAATAATTTCCAATAGTCACAACCATTCAACACTCATCAGGTCACATCAATTAATTCCAATTGCGTTAGATCATAACCACTCAGATTACCATAGTCATGGCTCATACCATGCCAAAGATGTATATAGGTCACACGATCATACCCAATCAGTACAGCAGTCATGACAAATCACACCCAAATAGCACACAGGTAATGTGGATTATGTGTAATTATTCCTATTACCTACACCAGCTACGCTCAATCACACCAGATAACACACAGTTAATGCTAAGTATTCATGTGAAATTATGCCCAATAACACTTGATCATGCTTTACAATCTTCACCTATTGCCCCAAATCACTCAGATCACATCCATAATTGCCCATAGGTCATGGCAATAACCATGCCCAATTACATGCCAAGGATAGTATGTTGGTCACACTACCCAATCATGCACTAACCCATCACACACAAGTCACACCAAAATAACACGTGGTTAATGTAGATTATATGTAAATCATGCTTCCACACCAGTTCATGGTCAATCACACCCGAATAACATGCAGTTAATGC
>JASAMY010003619.1:0-19222 GCA_030248085.1 Paralinhomoeus sp. GSCO2_6 | reverse complement strand
TTGATGGGTGGGTTAGTTTGCGGCGCTCGGATTGACGGACTGCTGCTTAGCCACAAATTGTGGCCCACAATGTACTCTTGTTATCAATATTTAACGAAATATTCGCTGGTTTTCACTGGTATATCGGGCCCTGGTATTCTCTTCAGTGGCCTCGCTAGGTTGGGAGACGGTGGAGCAGTTTTTTCTGTGGCAGCTGCTGACCGCGCACGACCTGCCTCTCGACTGGTTCCTGCCGTTGATTCCCAAGCTCAAGCACCCCCGTGAGTCGCGCTGTCTAGGCTGCAGCTCTGTCGACAGCCTCACAGCTGTCGGCAGCACTGTGGTTGTTGGCGACGACGACGACGACGACGACAACGTCGATGCGCGTTTAGAGGACGCGGAGGCGCTGAGCTCGCTCTTCCTCCTGCTGCACCAGTCGCATCGCGAGCCCACCGCCAAGCTGTTGAGGCCGCTGCTCGCCCGGGCCCAGTCGACACCGTCCAGCGGCGCTGCAGCCGCCGACGACGCGGCCGCCGGCGGCGCCGCCGGTGGTGCGGACCACGACTACGTCACGGTCAACTTCCTCAAGGTGCGCGGCTCAGTCAAGCCCTGTGCTACGAGCAGCGTATTGCCTAGTTAGTGGTAGTGAATCGACCTCTTGCGCCAGCACGGTTCTGGGTTCGACTCTTGATGGAGCAACTGGATCGAGGACTTCTCTTTCTAGGGATTTTCTCGTGCTGTCGCGGCCCTAGATTACAGATGGCGATTTCCGAATGTCTCGGCCTAATTCTGCGGCTCTAGACGGGAAGGCGTCATGGAGATGGGTATGCTATATGGGGCGTTGACGGCCTCCTAGCGTCGCCCTAATCCAACAACAACAAGGCCGTGTGCTTGAATTGGAGGACAACAGAGGGGAAGGCACTTGCGTTCGATTCCTGTTCGCGTACTCTTGGTCCATTAGGTAGTACAGATGTTGGCTGAGAGAGACTCAAGCTCAAGCGCTTGGGCGTCGACAGAACGAACAATAACAACAACAAGCCGTTCGTTCAGTGCCTGCTGGCGGAGGACGGGGACGCGGAGACGGGTCCGCGGACGGCGCAGATCGTGGCTCGGGAGATCCTGACCGGCCTGCGGGCCGCCGACCGCGAGAGGCTACAGCCGCAGCCGCAGCAGCACCGCAGGCACGCGGCGGTCGAGGCGATCTTTCACCACCTCGACCTGCTGCGCGTCAGCTGTCTCGACAGGGCCAGTCAGCCCGTCCAGAGATGTCCGTGAACATGAAATTGGGGGGGGGGGGAGAGTTGGATTTAGGGGATGCTCTGTCTGTAGGTTTCGATAGCTTACTCGGCCATGGGTGGATCACTGGAAAGACGGATATTCGGCTTAGATGGGCCAATAATGCGGCAACAAGTAGTGGTCTGCAAGGGAGGGGGGTAAGGGCCACGTTAGCTACTGTATTACCGCTACACACACACACACACACGCACGCACGCACACACAAACGCAACTGTTTTCGATTGTTGTGCGGACACACCTACCGGAATCCCTGCAATAATTCCCCGGGGCACTATACTTTGAGCCTCTCCATATTAGTGCGACACTGTGTTAGAGAGGGAGTTGGGTAGGGGGTGCTACTGCAGGAGTTACGCTACTCATGTTTTTTTTAAAGCCTTTAAAACCGAGTTTTTTTTAAATTGGTTGCAGTCTTTTCGAACGCGGCGGTGCAGGACGCGTTCGAGCAGGCGCGCCGCGTGGAGGCGCTCCGGTCGCGCTTCAGCGAGCTCTTCGCCGTCGTCGAGATCCTGGGAGGGGGCGGCGGCGGCGGCGCCGTCGCCTCCTCCGCCTCCTCGACCACCATGCGTCGACAGGACTCGGCCGGCAAGCACCACTCGGCCGCATCGCCCAGCTCCGCCGGTCGCCAGAAGCGCCCCACTCGCTCCGCCGCCGCCGCTGCACTGCCCCCGACAGCAGTGCTAGACGACAGCACAGAGGTGGGTCCGGTAAACGGGTCCGAGTGGGGGGGGGGGTCGAACGGGGATGGAACCCCCTTTCCCCCCCCCCACATCGAACCCGAAAGTCGGGCGCAGATGTCCAGAATGGGAAAAAAATACGTACAATATGTAGTTTTGGCCAAAATATATTTTGGTGGTGGTCTTTGATCGCGAAAACACTGAAAAGGACGCGAAACGCTCACTTTTATCATTGTAGACCGGTTACAGGAAAATTCTAGGAGGGGTGGGTGGATTTCCAGCTGCCCCCCCCCCTCAGTTGCTGGGTATGCATCGTTTCAGGACGAGGAGGAGCTGTCGACAACGCCGACGGCATCGACTCGCGCTGGCGGAGGCGGACGACGCAAACGCGCTCGTCTTGCCGACGATTCGGACAGCGATTGAGGGGGAGGGGGTCTTATTTTTCGAGTCGTCTCGCTAGCTGTGTACGTTTAGTATTGGCGCACAGTGCTGTGTTGGAAGTCGAACGCGTTGCAGACAGACGCTATTTCGACAGACCATTGCAAACGTGACAGTGAGATACGGGTTTCAGTGGTAGTAGGGTGGTGAGGACAGTGGTCGATGGGGACAATTCAAAAGTGAATTGTCAAAATTAAGCAGATCTCACGCAAGATCACACGGCCATGTCCATGGGTATGCGTTTGTGCGGCTTGTAGCCGACGAGTTCGAAGTCGTCGAACTGAAAGTCGTCCATGGACGAGACTTTGCGGCGAATGGCCAACGTCGGCGGCCTTCGGGGCTCTCGACTCAGCTACAAGCAAACAGGCACGCACTGACAGAATGCCTGTGGGTGCTTTGCCCCCGCCCCCATTTCCCCCCCCCCCCCCCCAGAATTTTCCCAAGGGGTTTTTACCATGTCTGAAACGATCAAAGTCAGTAAATGTTGGTGTTTTGCAGTGTTATATGACCATAAAACAGCTAAATAACACTGTTTGGGGCCTGTTTATACCCATTTACCCATATGCCCATATATATCCCATGTACCCATACCCATATATATACCCATATACTCCAAAAAGTTCCAGTATACGTCAAAAAATGGCCACCTACCACCCCCCACCCTGCCAGACCTGGACCAGGGTATGACTGACAGACACGCACGCACGAACACGTACCTGCTCCTCAAGCGCCAGCCGGTGGTTGAGATAGACGTGCGCGTCGCCGATCGTGTGCACAAACTCGCCAGGCTGAGACAAATCAAAACGTAACGATGAAATGCCAGGAAACTTGAGATTATTAAAGGCATGGGTAGATAAAGCGTATACTTTGCGCTGACTATAAAATAGGTACGGTAGCAAATGGAGAGCGCTCTCACCGAGAATTTTGTCAGATTAACATGGGGAACTCTCAGCAGGCGTACGCTGGCAGTTTCGTCTAACATATATGGATGCATAAGCCTGCTCATGCAAACGTTACAAGGCCGAAACACACGCCTCCATCCGGCACGGTCGGCACGACCGGTCAGCCGGACGCGCCTATCAAATGCACGCGCGCCGGTGCCGGACGGAGGCGTGAGGCCAAAACACACGCCTCCGTCCGGTGCCGTCCGTCCGTCGCTCTCCCTTCCGGTCAACGGGGCGCGCCTATCAAATGCACGGTATCGATTGGCTGCCAGTGCGACTTCTAGAAATCTGAACTTGGACCGGCAGCCAATCAATACCGTGCATTTGATAGGCGCGTCCGGCTGACCGGTCGTGCCGCCCGTGCCGGACGGAGGCGTGTGTTTTGGCCTTGAGCAAGTGGGTTCAGAACACCAGTTCACCTTCAAATCCGTAACGTGCGCCATCATGCACGTCAGCAGAGCGTAACTTGCGATGTTGAATGGCACACCCAAGCCCTAAATCACGACTGGAATGAAATATTTCACCGGGAATTTCTGCATGTGCACGGTAAATACGGTACCTGTGATTGGGAGCGGTCGTTTTGGCGTAAAAGTCCGCATCTTGCGCTATTTTACAGTGTATTTCGCCAAAAAGACCACAGAAATGGACCGTTTTTCCATGGCGGCGCCTCCATGCGTTCAGTACCAGCAGTTATGAACTATCCAAACCGCTATACGTACTTGTGTACCTACCATGTCGGCACTGCGCTGATAGAGCTGGCAGCTGAGCTCGCCGTCGCAGACGTAGAACTGCGCCAGGCAGTGGCAGGGCGGCAGCGCCATCGCCGACAGATCTGCAGCAGAGGCGGCTGCTGCCCTCTTCCGACCTTCCAGAGCTGTCGACGACTTTGTTCTACCTGAAGGGTTCCACGCGGAGAGGACGATGCGCCGACTGTGGGGCTGCTCCCGGATGAGACGGACGCATTCCGAGAGCTGGTCCACGCCCTCCTCGCCATAGTCGGCGGCCAGGCCGCGGTACTGGGCGCCGAAGTGGCGCCACTGGAAGCCGTACACGGGCCCCAGGTCGCCTAGACAAAGCATAACAAATTTTCGTAAGGATGTGGTGCACAGCGTTTTTTAAATTAATTGATTTGATACGCAGATCTACACACAAGACTTTTCAATGAGAACATGTCGTTGCAACCCAGTCCCATCCCACCTTCCTGTCTGTCGACGAGGCCGCGGGAGTCGAGGAACTGTCGCGAGCCGTTCGCGTCCCAGATGTGCACGCCGCGCGCGCTCAGCTGGCGCGCGTCCGTGCAGCCGCGCACGAACCACAGCAGCTCCTCCACCACGCCCCGCCAGAACACGCGCTTCGTCGTCAGCAGCGGGAACGCGCCTCAATCGCCTCACCACTGAGTCGTTAGCGAAGCGTTGTCGCACGCACGCACGCGTACACTGCAGCCCATGACACACAGGCACGTACCGCCGCTAGACTTTCAATAGAGCCACCGTCTCCAATAGTGCTTCCCCCTGGGTTAAGGAGAGGTTGCAAGAATAGTGCCCCAGGACACTGTTGGAGGGTGTACGGTAAGCAAGCAGAGGCACACACCTCCTCTGAGAGTGTAGCGCGCCTGCATGCCGAAGATGGACAGGGTGCCGACGCCTGTGCGGTCGGGCCTCTCTCTGCCCGTCTCCAGGATCTGCCGAACTTGCTCCAGGTAGCGCTGCTCGTCCGCCGTCGAACCGACCTCCTCGGTTGGCCTGAAATTCAATTGGTTTTATTTGGAAAATGAAAAAGCGCTGCACTACTTTTCCGTCGCAACCGGTACTGCCGCGGCGTTCTCTTTGTTCTCCACGCAATCCGCCATTGCTCGGTATGTTTGCGTTAGCAAGGAAATTCGACTCAAGAAAGAAAGTTCCACAAAAGTTTTTCGCGCTCAATTTCCAAACATCTACCGTACAGTACACACGTAAGACGCTCGCGCGCGCCCGTTCAACAACGCGTAATGTCTGTCACTTCTACCGCTGGTCGGAAGGTCGGCTTCAATGCGTCGTAGCCAATTTCACGGCATAAACCCGAGCAGGGCCAACGTCAGCTCATGGTGAAAGACCGTGCGCTGGTCGAAGCGGCCGTTGCACCAGGGCGCGTCGCAGCAGCACACCAGCTCGCCCGCCTTCTTGCCGCCGCCGTCGTTGTCGACGAAGCAGAAGAGACGGTGCTTGCTGGCCGCCCTCGTCCCGTCGGCGCCTGCCGGCACGTACTTCGTCTGGACGGTGACGAGCTTATCGAGCGTCCTCGTCGACGCCCCCTCGGCGCAGCGCTCGTGGTTCTCGTCGAGCCGCTCGGCGCCCGAGAACCAGGACGGCTGGCGCTTGAGTGCGACGACTGTCGACAAGGAGTACTGCGCTCGGCACCAGTGCTGCAGGAGAGCACCGACGCTTCCGTCCGTGAGACACGGGACGCAACAGACGCCCAAAACCACCTTGGACGCGCCGTCCTTCCAGACGACGCTCTTCGGCAGAAAGATCTCGCCCAGGTAGCAGCTGTCGGAGAGCGGCCAGCCCGCCTGTCGGAAGAGAGTCGCCGTCGGCAGTCCGGGCGGGCTGAAGACGCCGTTGCAGAGGTCCGCGTCGACGCAGACGCATTCGATGCGCAGCGGCCGCGCCGCCCTCTTGCAGCCGGATTTCTTCGGAATTCGGCCGTGCCTTTTGCCTGTCGACAGAGAAAGGAGCGACAACAGAATCGGGTCGCCGGCCGACAGACTCGCTCGCCTCACCCATTAGAAGCGTGAAGTTGCCGATGAATTGCGTCGCCGAGCAGACGTAAGGTCCCCGCTCCGTGTCGGCACTCATGTTGACCATGTCGTATTTTCCATGGACAAGCCTGTGGTAAGCGATTTCTTTGGTAATTAAATTAAATACGAAAGAAAATTCTCACTTTAGTTCTCTAGTCACGCAGTCCAGGTTGACAGTCTCTGCTTTGGCAGCACTTTCACATTGAGTCAACAGCGCAGCCGCAGCGAAAGCCGACACTAGCAGTTTGGTCACCATCATTTTTTCGAATATTAATTACTTTAGTTAGAGTAGTACGTGTAAAAAGTTTTGCGCGCTCTACAAGTCGGAACAACGATTCCGACTATGTATGACAATTTGGATACCGTGTCGTGACGTTCCCCTAAATATGCAAATATCTAACATAAGAATTACGGTCAAGGAATGAGAATTACGGTAGCAAAAATGAGAAAAACGGTACGCGCGCAGTTTAAATTTTTTTATGTTCGCGTTTCCTTTGTTTATAAATGCAACGATAACCATGTGTGAAGAGAAAGTGTCGGCGTATGTGAAAGACAAAGCGATCCCGAGGTTGGCCGTCGACGTACCACTCAGCCTAGCAACGCGTCGGTGCACGGATGCAGCGCCGGCGACTCGTCGTCAATAGAGATGGTTTTTGAAAAAAAAATCGGCCGTTTTTTTTTTCGTTTTTTTTTTTTATTAAAAATTTTTTTTTTTAATTAAAAAAATTTTGTTTCTGAATTAAAGGAGGGTTCAGGCGATGTAAGGTGCCATATATTAGTGTAAATATACCTTGTAGAGGGTGTTTTAGAGCTATTGTGATCTACAAAGCATTGAATGGCCATACAAATACATAAATAGCTTGCTTTACACCCACAGGTACACAACAATGTACAATGGTATGTACAATGTACAACATATATACAACACAGGGAACGTGGTGGCATGTACCTATGTCCATATTCTATGCTTAAACGCATAAATGACCATACAAATACATGAATAGCTCGTTTTACATGCACAGGCGCACTACAATGTACAATGGTATGTACAATGTACAACATGTATACCACACAGGTAATGTGGTGGCATGTACCTATGTCCATATTCAATGCATAAATGCACCAAAGGGCCAAATTTACCACTGTATCAGGCACAACCTTGAAGGGAAGACACAAAACTGGTGAAAAACTAAAGGGAAAACGTAAAATATAGTGAGAAAAACAGAAAAATTTCACTTTTTTTTATTAATAAAAAAATTTTTTTATTAAAAAAAGAAAGGTCCCATTTTTTTTATTAATAAAAAAATTTTTTTTTTAATAAAAAAAAAATTATTTTCGAAATTGAAACCATCTCTAGTCGTCAACAGCTAGTTTGCGCGACCGCCTTCGACAGTTCGTCTGGGCACGCCGCCGCGCTGCCAGTTGTCCGTTTTTCGGTCAGCCAGCCTTTGCTGAACGACTCCGTCGGCAATGTCGACATGGACCACCGAGCACTGACGCACCGGCCGGCCGAGTAAGGCTTCGTTGCGGCCGTGCATGAATAGCGGATCGTCAACAGCGTTCCACCCTCCGTCGTCAGCGATCGTGGCCGCTGCCGTCTGTTCGTCTTCCGGCTAGCGGCGCGCGCTTGCGTCGCTGTCGACTCGCCGTCAACAGCCACCGTGCCGGCCGAGGCCGAGACAGCGTCGTCAGGGCCTTTGTCTGCAGCGTAAGTCGTCGCCAACAGATGTGTGGAGTGTGGTGCCTTCCGACAGCCGACACCCTAGCAGCCGGGCAACGCGTCGGCGCGCGCGTGCATCGCATCGTCGTCGACCGTCGTCTCGTAGTCGTCAACTGAGTCTGGGCGCCGTGTCGCAGCTGGCGTCGCCGCTCCCAGCTCTTCTAGCCTGCAGACCGTGCCTTACAGGACGGCTCGGCAGCGTCAATCGCCGACACTCCAGCCGGCCGAGTAACGCGAGCTGGCGGCTCGTCGTCACTCGTCAACGCGCAGCGTGTCGACGCCACCGCCATACGCAACGTCACGCAACCGATGACGGCGGTTTGAAAGGCACGGTCGGCAGGCCTTGGTTCTGCCGGTCGGCGCCCCCGTTCTGCTAGTTCGTCGTCGACTCGCGAGCCTCTTCCGGAAGTGGAAAGTCGATTGGTGGCAGCGTCGACTGCTCGTCTCGGGACGGATCGCGAGATGTGGACGAGCCCTTCGTGCTTCTTGCGCACGCCCATGAGACGGACGACGTAGCCGAACGGCTGCAGACTCGTCACGCTGCCCTCGTAGATGCAGTTCAGCTCGGGGTCGTCGGGAGTGCGCGGCCGCGGCGTGCCGTCCCCGCTGAGGAAGCCGGGCTCCTCCTCCTTGGCTTCGACCTCCGAGTTCTGCTCCTGGCCCTCGTTCTGCATCACCGCGACGGCCGCCTAAAGCGAGGAGACGACGATGCGAAGCGCCGTTCGACGCGAGCCCGTTCATCGTTGGCGGAAGGAAATGGCTCGAGGCCGCCCGGTTTCTCCAGAAATGGTCAGCCGTTGCCGAGGAAGCGCTGGCCGCGGCGGTCGCGCCGGCCTGCGCGCCTGGCAAGTCTGGCCACTCTTTGGTATTTGACATGTCTGACGACCAGTCGGCTGGCCGCTTGTTCGAATTGGACATGTCCGACCACCAGCCGACGTTTTCGATGAACCCAACAGAACAGAAGCAGCGACCGCCGTTCGAAATTCGTTCGCCACTGAACCGTGTACGGTATTGTTGAGTAAGCATCGAATGCAAATTTTTTTTGTAAAATGCAAATACTGCCGTTTTGACAATACAGTAGAACCATTATAACTAACTGAAGAAAGCACTCCTCCTAGTGGAAAAACCCACGTAAGTGGAAGTTTCAAAGCCGACCCTCTCCCTCCTGTTTGCACAGCAGACGACAGAGACAACGATTACAGAGCCCCGGCGGCGACGAAGCTCAAGCTGTTTGCGGTCGGAGACGACGACGGCCTCGGCCGCGTCGGAGAGGCCGAAGCAGGCGGCGCGAACGAGGACGGTGGAGAGGCCGACGACGCCGTCGTGTCTGGCGACCTTGCTTGACGTGGCCGATGCCCCAGAACTCGCGATTTCCCGCCGTGTGTGCCGACGTCCATGGCGAGGAGACGCGCATGGGCGAAGTCGAGCGGGTAGACGAAGCTGAGCGACGTCGCGCCCGCAGCACCGCCCGACATTACGCCGCCTCCAATGAACGCGTCGCTTGACATTGACACGGCAAGCAGCGGACTCAATCCGCGCTCTCTCACCGAAGAAGAACTTGGCGAAGTGGGCCTTCTTGTCGACGTCTCCGACGAAGACTCGTTTGTAAAAGTCCTTGAAGGCGAAGTTGAGTGCCTGCTTCGGGCAGTAGAGCAACACGTTGCCAAAGCTGCCGCGCCAAAAGCAGCGCGCGGCCCGCTCGTTGGGCACGCGGACGCGGCCAGTATCCTGGGCACGTCCAGGAGGCACTCATAGGTGTTGTTGGCGCCGGCCAGCGACTTCGTCGACGCTTGTGCCTGAACGCGCCCACGGCGCCTCTCCTCTGGTCGGTCCGCAGAGTCAGCCCTACGAGTACAACGCCTGAAGGAGCAGCTTGGCTTGACGCGTTCGAAGGAGCCGTTCTGGACACGACGACGGCGGTCGTCGAGGAACTGCTGCGCTTTTCGCCATCTCCCGCCTCGACTCCTGCTCACCTGCTGCTGATGCCAGTACCGCGGTCGCAGCCGTCGATAACGTCAACATCGACCATGCCCACAAATGTGGGGCGATTGACGATACAAGAGCGATATATTTATGTAAATCCGATTAGTTGTGTTCCGAAATTTGCATAATACCGTAAAGTTTGGTTTCTTTTCTGTCTCAGCTGTGACAGAGACGGCGACGTGACACACTTTGAGTGCCCCTTCTCTGACGCAGAGAGAAGTGCAGAGCAGGCCCGAACCGAACCGAAGAGCCGAACCAAAGTTTCTCAAAGCGCCGCGGCGCACGACCGTCGAGTTGTTTTCTGTGACCGAAGCTCGTGCTCGTGCACGCTGCTCTTGCCGACTTCGAGCGACAGCAAATCAATAGCTTCTCGCAGCTTTCGTTTGTGAACGTGTCGCGTGACGACGATGACGATGACGACGAAGACGACGATGACTTGGTGAATGACGACGACGTTATTCCGCACGCAGCGACGGCAAGTCCACCCGCAGCTCAGCGAGCACGCAGTCGAAGAGCGCGGCGCCTCCTGCAGCCGTGGCTGTCCGTACTCGCACCGTCGCGCCGCCGTTCGTGGCGACGGCTGCCGCGCCCGCCGTACCGCCGTCCGCAGACACGGCTTCGAAGCAGACTGTAGGCGGCTTGGCCGCTGAACTCGCTACAGTCAAGAACATGCTGACGACGCTCGTAATGGGTCAGCAGCAGCTGCCTTGCCCACCGCAGGCCACGCGCAGCGCGCCGCCGCTGGCGCAGTCGCCTCATCTCGGAGGTCCGCAGCCGCCTCGTTTTGCGCCGCCGACTGCGCCACCGCTCGCGCCGAGCTCGCCAGTCTCGGGCTCGGCTCTGCCAGCTGCCATCGCCAGCAGCCACCTAACAGCGCCCGACCCGTTGTCCGCGCTGACGACACGCCTCTCGACCGCGGCCGCTGACTACACTACAGTTACGTGCTGCCGAACGGCGCCGCTTGCAACAAGTACGGGCACACGTACGACCAGGTTGTCGACTCTTTGCAACAGATCACGCCCTCGCGCCCATCCGCAAGACAGACGACTGCCCGAATTTCTTGAATATCGTTTGGCGCCCGAACAGTGGAAACGACAGAGCAACACGCGCGACGTTCACGCGCGAGCAATCACGACGTTCATGTTCTGTTCGAAACGAACGAAACGAACCGAAACGACGCAGTACTTGAACAGCTACCGAGAGAGCATGAACTTCCACCTTGAAGAAGGCTACAGCTGCGCGAAGAAGCCACCGACGCCGCCCATGTACTCGATTGTCGCCGAGCCGACCAAGTTGACGCCTCAAGGTTTTGCCGCGTTTGCGCACACCGTCAAGTTCTGGCTAGTGGCTGCTCGACCCGAACATGCCGCCGCGACAGTGGGTGCCGCAGCTCTACAGTTTCCTCGACGTCGAGACGCAGTTGCATTTCCGCGAGTTGCAGCAGCAGTTCGTTTCGGCCACGCTCGAAGCGCTGCTCTTCGCACACGCCATGTGGCTGATCGACAAGGTCTCTGTCGACGACAAACAGCACGAGCTGCAGTGCTTGCGGTGTGACCCGAAGACGATGACGCTCGCCGAGGTTGCTGCTCGAATCCGAAAAGTGCACGTGTACACGACGCCCGGCCAGTGAACTCCGCGCTCCGTCCAGATCATGATGGGCTACGAGTTCTTGAACACCCTGCCCAGTGCGATGCGCGCGCACATCGTCAAGATCGCCGCCGACATCACGCTCGACGCGTATGTCTTGACAGTGTCAAATGATACGTTAATGGCGATACATTGTACATAGGTGCTACATTATGTGCGTGCGTGCGCGTGCAGTTGTGCTATATTGCTGCATCGTAGCATAGTGATGTAAAGAATCGAAATGATCGCTATAACTAGGCGGTCAACTTTTGTGTTTTAGCTGAAGTGATGCGGCGTACCCACATCGAGTTTTTTTTTTGTGAAGCAGCCGATTTGATGGTGTGCGTGCGTGCATGCACATCTGCAGTGCCATATTGGTTCGTCAGAGCATAGCAGTGTAAAGAGTCAAAATCTACACGTGCAGGCGGTCAACTTCCGTGTTTTAGCCAAAGTGATCCGACCTACCCATATCGATATTTATCGATTATTCCGGAAGTAATACTGCTGCGCAGTAATACTGCAACGCTCTGTGGCACGTACGGTCCCCCGATGAATGCGCTTCTTTTGAGCCAAAACGCGCCGAAATCGGTTCAGGCAATCAAAAGTTATAGGCGATCGAAAATCCGAAGTCTCGCGCGTGCAAGTGTTCACATATTAGTTGTACGCTGACGCGTCTGATTTCACTTTCGACAAATGGGAGCGCTCCGATTTCCATGTTTCGCAGCTCGACCCTCTCAGTGCACCCCCATTTTGGGCAACATTTGAAACTTTAATCGTGCATTATTTTCGCTTTCCTGAACGAATTCTGGCGCGTGATGGCTCAAAAGAAGCGCATTCGAAGGGGGAATCGATTCAGTCATAACGAAGATAACGATTCAGTGCGTTACCGATAAATTCTTGGAGATGTTATGAAAAGAGGGCCATGCCAAGCTTTTGGCTCGTCGCCCGCTCGCGCCTACATCAATTGAAATGGAACTTCGCAGGCATCTACAGTCCACGTCAACAAATGAAACTCCCAGAGGGATGCTTGCTACATGTTTACTTGGTATGGTTTACTTGCTATGGTTTACTTGGTAAGTTCTTCTTTTTACCATGTTCCCTAAATCAAGAGGTCGCTGGTTCCTGGTTCGACTCCCAGTAAGGCCAATGCGATTCACGTGTCCAATTGAGAGACGCATCAATGGTACTTTGCTGCAACCTCGCTTCTTGTCTCTTCTCTAGGTTCTCCAAGATTTTGGTAATTTTTTCAGCCAAGTATTAATTAAACATTTTTGGACCAATACTCACTACAGTGCATAATGCACAAAAGTGGCACACCCACATGCACGCGCGCGCACGCACGCACGCACGAGGTGTACATACACTTGTTGGTGCAACACTGGACCATCGAGCATGCATCCATGCTGTTCTGCTGCTGTGGCGCTCTATGTGTGTTTTCGTATTAATCCTTGTCTTATGAAAAAACACTGTATTAAGGCAAAATTTGCAGGTGGCTGCAAAAAAAAGAGAATATGTGATGCTCCTTTAGTTAAGTCCAGTTTGAAAAAAACGTGGTATTTCTTCATCATTCATTCTTCATCATAAAAGCCACTTCATCATTGCATAGCATCAACTTCAGTTTGAACAAACCATGTATAACTGAACCAAACTGAACCAAACAAACCATGTATAACTGAAGCCATTGCACACAGTCAAAGATGTGGGATTCCCACATAGCGAGTTACAGCGAGTGATATGCACCATCATTTTGCAAAGAGTAGCTGTTGAGTACATGGTATGAAGGCATAGAACTACATAGGTTAAGGTACATCTGCCTGCTGCACTCGACTTTGTTCTACTTCTATCGTTCCACCCACGGACGGGACTACCATCTGTGGAACGTCCATGTCAAGAAGGTTCCGCCCTCGTTTCTGAAGAGCCCTTTGGCCTCGGTCTACTACATGCAGCCTGGACTGGACACAGTCAACAACATTCAACAATCTAAGGGAATGCAGTTCCAGGCCATATTTGCCACTGCGCGTTCCAATTGCGAGCGAACACAACAAATGCCGAATATGTGACGTGTTGCTTCGTTTGGTTCGGTTATACATGGTCTGTTCAAACTGAAGTTGATCGTATGCAATGATGAAGTGGCTACTTTTAATACCGCGTTGTTTTGAAACTGTATACTTAACTAAAGGAGCGTCACATATTCTCCTTTTTTGCAGCCACCTGCAAATTTTGCTTTAATAATAAAAGCACAATGTCTGTCTGCAATGCAGCGCAGAGAGTTGTGCTGGATGGATTGAGCTGAAATTTTGTATGAAGCTTGCTTGGAAAACTTCACTGTCATTTAAGGGCCGGATTTGCTATTGCTACCGTAATCCCTGAGTTATGCAAATTGCGCATATCTATGACATCAAATTTGAGAATTCAGTGTCAAATCTACTTGGGATATATGTAATTGACCATGCTGGTCACGAATCTCACATCCGTTTTCCAGTGCGATAGCGTAATCACGAGGTACGGCACATTGAACATTCAAATTGTGGACAGTAATGTTGCAAATTGCGGTGCAAAACAATATGAGCATACCGTAAACCCCATAATTAGCCCCCCCGGGCTATTTCAGTACTCTACACCTTTGTCATTGTTGCTTTTCAACTGAGCTGAGCATTCACAGCATGATTTTATGACACATTGTATTGCAGATGAGTCACTACTGAGGACATGAAAATATTGATGCTGAATCACTTCTGAGCACTTTGTAGCAGGTGTCCTGAGTTGTAGCGGCTAGTTTCAACAAATCAAGGGTCGCGAAGGCAGTCGTCGTGCAATCCGCCTCTAGGCAGCGACTCGTAGGGGCAGGACGCGTCAAAGTTTGGCGCTGGCAGACGCCACTCGCTCCAGAAGTCGCGAAGGAGACCAACTCGCTCCTCGGCCGTGCGCGCGACGACGACGTTGCCACCGATTGACTCGTGAGGCGCCAGTCGCGGGATCCTCGCCTCCGTCGGCGGTTTGGGGATAAAAAAGGACTCGCTGAGACAAAGTGGTGGACGTTGAGCGGGCCAAACGGCGGTCTTGGCGTCACGGCTCCGATTATTGCCATTCGGAGCGTAATGCAAGACGACCCTCTCGGGCATCTGGAAGAGTCGCAGGCGCGGCAGACTGTCCACCAGATGGCCATAGTCGAACTGCGCGCCCGCGCGCTCGCTTGCCGCAACGGCACAGACGTCCAAGGCATTCACAATGAGAAGGTGCGTGAGTGCCGGCGCGCACCGGGCCAGCGAGGTGAAGACCCACTCATCCTCGCGATCGGCCCCTACGTCGAACAAGCTGCGGACGGCAAGACGTTCCAGACGGGGCAGTCGTTGACGGTACCACTCATAAAAATGCCGATCGAGTGCCCAGCCCGGTGGGCAATTAGAGATGTAGCCAAAATAGAGGCGCCGAACGGTATCAGCCAGCTTCTGCGGTATCATGATGAGACTACAGGATAGCGCTCCCCCTGCTGTAAAGACGACGTGCAGTTCAGTGACCGCCACTGGGCCCTCCAGTCCGGGCAGCAGTTGCTGCAGTCGCTGCGTCACTGATGGCTCTCTGAAGTAATTTGCGTAGCCGTGCACGAAGGTGTGAACGCGACCGCGTGCCAGCAGTGTACGGAGACTGCTGTCGAACTGCTGGCGCATGTGAGCACTGAGGGCGTGCTTGTGCAGGCGCCGCGACGGCAAGAGCTTGACCACGCGCAACGATGGCCTAAACCACGGTTTGCCTTCATCTCGAAACGGATCTCGAAAGAAAGTACAGGGTGATTCAAGGTAAGTGCCCCAACTTTGATTGCTCATTTCTCACAACTATATGAACCAATAATTCTGGAATTGTGCTAGGTTTCATGACTTAGACACTGACAAATTTTCAGAGTAAACGATTCAAAGACGCGCAATTTATTTGTTCTGTTGTTTGAGTACAGTTTCATGGTCACAACTGCAGCCGGGAAATTGTTTCTTCAACTGCCTAGCAGTGCCACAAGCTTTTTTTGGTTTCATCGAAAACTTTTACGATTTGGACACTAATTTCTAAGCTCAAACAGTCACTTTCAGCCATTTTTATCACTTAAACTAGGTGCTCTTGCCTGTGGGCAAGTTGTCCCTTCTCCTCCCGTTCATCCCAGCAGTGCTACAGTTTGACATTCCGATTTAAACCCAACACTGCAAAACTCCACACGCACTATTCGGATCATACTGTAGAAAAGACCAAATGTCACCAAAATTTCGATTTTTTAAATTTTTGTACAAAACAGTGGTTCAAACAAAACGTGGTTCAAACAGTTCATAGCCCTCCATGTGCGCCTCATCGAGAGCTTTCATGAAAGCCATCACACCAGTTTTGGTCCAGTTTAGAATGTGCTACATGTGTGTGTGAATTATTGCGAAATTTCATCAAAATTTCAATTTTAAAATTTTTGTAAAAAAATTACGTGGTTTGAAAAGTTCGTGCCCTCCATGTAGGCCTCGTCGAGAGCTTCAATCGAAGCCATTGCACGCCAGTTTTGGTCCAGTTTTGAGCACACTACATGCAGAAAAATACTCTGGAAATTTAACGAAAACTTCGATTTCTTTAAATTTTTGTACAAAAAAGTTTATTTGTTTTGAAAAGTTCGTAGCCGTCCATGTAGACCTCGTCGAGAGCTTCAATCCAAGCCATTGCACGCAAAAATTTCCATCCAGTTTTGAAGGCGCTACACCAAAAAGAAATATGCCAGAATTTGAAATTTTGAAAAAAATTTTCGAGCTTTGGCGAGCAAGAACTCACGAAATCGGCAATGCTTCGTGAAGCGTATGTCTTGAATCGAAGACAATGAATAGACGAAGCTTGCATTTGGGTTTCTGTACTGACGTCCGCCAGTACGTCCGCCAGCCAACCTACACCTGTACATACCGTACTCCTGCGTCCCTCTCCCCTCCCCTCACTACACATAGATACTCTCGCTGATTCGACAACTCAAGCAGTGTACAGATCAGTGTTCAGTCTGTGTACATATGAATCTGTCTTCGCGAAGCTCGCCATTTCGTGCCCTGTTCCGTGTACTGTTCACCAGTTTGTTACAGAAGGTTGTATAGAAGAACCTTGTACAGGCGCAGTCAGACTTGCCACTTCAGTACAGTTTCAGCAAGGAGGAATTCAGCGCTATGATTTTTTTGAAGTCGAAATTTTTCGAAGCCGAAATTTCAACCCTTTATAACTCGAGAAGGGCTGAAGCCAGGAGACTGAATCGCGCGCGCCACATGGTCCATAGTTGTCCCTACTAACCTACTAAAAGCCCCCTAGAATCGATAATGTTATCTTTCGAGATAACTCTTTAAACTTTATTTTTGACGACAACCACCTGACACAGCACAATGGCCATTAACTGAATCACCAGGATCACAGGGCGGCGAAAGCCATACATAACAATGGGCGTTGTTCTGCCGCGAGGCAAGGTGGGCCCCCACCTGGCATGGCAAGCCATGGTACAGCCAGGGCAACCCTTGGCCTGACGTGACCTAATTATTTTCGGACTTGGCCAGACGTCACCTAATTGTATTTGGGGCCACACGGCCAACGCTGATACAGTAAGCTGTTTGTAGCACATCTATAATAAAAACAGAGGGGTTTGCTTGTCTACAAAATAATTATTCTAGTTTAACTGTTGCTGATGGACTTCAACTACTTTTCGATTTCGCGTATGTGACAGGCAGTACATTTCCAGGCGTATTGATCGTGGGGTCGTTGGGATTTACGTAGTTGTCGGTGTGGTTGACGCAGTCGTGCGCTTAACCCAGGAGATTTTCTTGAGCATCCGTGAGCGCGTTGAGGCCGTTGTATCCGGCCCACATGTCGCTGATGACACGCGTTCCGCCAGCGACGTTGTCGCGAATCAGCGGCAGCAGCGTTCTCGCGTCGCGCCGGTCGACTTCGAAGAGGCGAAGCATCACTGGGTGCCCGATCGTTGCGCAGTACGAGTCCAATCTATTTAAACGGTACACTACTCGTGCTAACGGTGCTTGCTGCTGACATCCAAGAGCTGCCTCCCCCACTGTACCCATTTCTGTCGAAATTCTAGCTGCCCCCCCCCCCTCTTCCCTCGACGACCCTCGACGGCCGAAGGATCGTGCCCGTCACGCTGGAACAGGCACTCGCAAACAACCAATCGCAGAGCAGTCCAAAGACCCAAGGACCGTCGACGCGCTGGCCGTACTTGTAGTTGTTTTCTCTCCGGGGCGGAACGTTGTTGCCGCCCAACAGGCGGCCGACGTTGTCTTGCGGCGAACAGTCGACAGGCTTTCGTCGACTTCCACCGTACAGCCGAAGCCGCCCATCTTCGGCCGGCACGCAGCGAAGTCGTGCGTTGCGTCCCCCCTCCCCCTGTGAGCTGGGGTGACTCTTCATCACCAACCCCCTCCCATCACCGTGTGAACGTTTGACACGCTGCAGATCATCTGGACGTTTATACGATTCATTGTGTACGGTAGAGTCAAACGTGGTGTGGCACTAATTCATATTACGCATTAGGTAACGCTCAAATAATTAGGTCACGTCAGGCCAAGGGTTGCCGCAGCCAGAAACCGGAGCTGTGGTTTAAACCCCTTGCCCAAGGAGGTTGCCGTGGTTTTCACCCAGCAAGGAATCAAACCCCCGACCTCGCGGTCAGGAGTCCAACGCCTTACGGACTACGCCACAGCCCCACGTGCTCTGCAAAACTTTTCTGTAATAATAAAAAACCAGTTTTTTGCACATTTTCTCAAAAAACTATAATAGAGAGCCCCAAAAGAGGGTCCATCCACGCAAGAGCTCGTCAAGACGAATCGAATGGTATCAAAATCGTCTCGATTGGACCAAGATTTCACCCCAAAATTGAACCAAGATGATTTGACCAAATTTAGCCACCCTAGAACGATCACTATATCCCTTCTCCTTTTAGGAGGAGAAGGGACAAAAACCACATCTCATACAGTAATCATGCAGTAAGAGCTGTCCCTGAATATCATAAAGTCGTTGTCGGCCAAGCAAATGTTGTCTGAAATCAAACGTCTTTGAATCGTTGGCTCTGAAAATTTATCAGAGTCTAAGTCATGAAACATAGCATAGCCATACACAATTCCAGAATTAGTGGTTCCGTTAGTCGACAGAGATAAGCGATCAAAGTTGGGGCACTTACCGTGCATCACTCTGTAGAACCGCGTTGTGATCTGTTGACAGTCTACCTATCTACCGCAACCCCTATAATTAGCCCTCTTGTAATTACACCACCTCCCGAGAGCACTTTCAGTTTATTAGGGGCCCCCTATAATTACACCCCTCCGTAAATGGACCATCGTCTGAAAGTCAAATTTTTATGTGTCTGAGTGTATCGCGTGGTGTACAGGGGGCCACCGCTAACTTCAGAGGTTTAATCGCTAATTTCTCAAGCGTTCCTGTATGGATTTTGTTGAAATTTTGAGCACTTTGTAGAAAGGTCTGACTTTGATCCGCGACAAATTACAGTTTATTCGACCCAACTCAATCATCTGTTATGGCCTAACATAGAGAACGAGTCAATTTTCATCGCTGTCAGCACACTTGGCGCACCTCTTAGCTACAGAATGGCAAAGTTTAGAGCAAAGTTCAGCGTCAATGTGTTCAAACGCATTCTCAGTGGCTTCTTTGAGCTTCTCAATAGAATTTTGGGGCTGGGCGCTTACGGTTTCCTTCACGACACTCCAGATGGAGAAGTCAACAAGGGCTGCGATCTGGCGATCTAGGATGACATCAGCATAGAAATCGATCT